>PVKA01010635.1:0-63748 GCA_004027165.1 Ctenomys sociabilis
GGTCTTCAGGGTGGTCTGGAAGGATGAAGTAGGAGACACAACCTAAGACTCTGTAATCAAGGACGGTTCTGCAATCAGGATCAGATCTCCTGATCCTTACTGTATGCCAAACTTAGTTTTTCTGATGGTGACCTGAAACGAGAATCCGGCTCTCTCCAGCAGGACGTGTGCGCACCGCTGTCCCTCCAACCGCCATAGTAATTCCAATTAATTTATTTATTCACTAGATACAGAGTCTTACTGTGTAGTTCTGATTTTCAGTGATCCTTCCGTCTCAGCCTTCCCAGCTCCGGGATTACAGGTGTGTGCCACCACACCCTGTTTGGGTGGCTGGCACGGTGTACCCAGGGTTCCACATGGCATATGGTATGGGATCCCTGAATTTGCCAGGGATCAAATTCAGATTTTTGTGCTTGCCAGGCAGGCACTTAGACTGTTGAGCTATCTCCCCAGCCCCTAAAACTTTTATTGAATAATTTTTCCTCCTTCGATCAGCACTGCCTGTTTCAGTGAGATTATAGGCATAATGAACTTTAAATGGATTTGTTCCAAGTAAGTCTAAATCTTTTTCCTTGTTCGGTACCTAGCAGTTCTCAAACTTGAGCTGTATCATTAGAAATTCTGGGCCCAGACTGCTGGAGCTGCCCAACCCATGCTTTCACATCCTCTAGGCTCTGGGAGCATGCAGTTCTCCCAGGCTCACAGGTAGTGCTGATGCTGCCATCCAGACCTTGTGGGCAGAAGCAGAGTGGCCATAACTCGTGAGGAAGCTCTCTGCTGGGCCTGCCTGCCATCAGCCTATGGGACCTCAAGCGACACATGTAAGCATCTGAACTCCAGTTTTATACACTGTCAACTGAGCCTAAAATAAGGATATATTTAACAACTGGGCTTCTATGAGGCTTGCATGAAAAAATATTTGTGCGCAGTTTGCCAAGCACGAGGACCAGCACCTGGATGGAGGTCTTCATGGTAGATGTTTCTACTATAATCACAAAAAGCGTTCAGTGATGGCTAGTTTAATGGGCTAAGGGAAGCCCAGAGAGTTGGAAAAATGTTATTTTTGGGGGGGTGGGTGTGGCTGTAAGAGTGTTACTTGGTTAGAGTCGGTGGGCTGAGTAAGGACAACCCATGCCCACCCATGCAGACACGCAACAACCACCCAACCTGTGGAGCCCTAAGTAGAACAAAACAGTGGAGGAAGGGTGAGTTTGTTCTGCCTCTCTGAGCCAGGGATCCATCTTCTGCAGCTCCTGGACACTGCTGCTCTTGTTCTCCGGCCTTCAGACTCAGTCTGGGACATAGCACACTGCTGTCTTCCCTGGATTTTGTGCTTCAGGGTAGAATCTGAACAGCATCTCTGGCTTCCAAAATACAGACAGAAGATCCTGGGAATTCTCATTCACTGTAGCCATGCGAACCAACCCCTCACTAGAAACCTCTTCCTGGCTTTTCATATATTTCCCTTTGTTTCTGCCTGAAGAATGCTAATACAGTACTCTATCTAAAAGTACCCAGTCCTTCACAATTTTGAAGAACTTAGTTAACTCACATGAAATTGCACAGGTTTAAAATGCAGTTTTATTACTCAGGAAACAATTTCAAAAGTATTCACTTTAAAATATGCTGCCTAGCTCCTCTGACTGCTTGTTTGTTCACACTTGAGTGAACACTATTAATTTAAAGGCTGCACCACACATACTTAAGGAGTACAATTCCAAAGAGAAGATGAAAAAAGAATGAAGGCAGGGAGATCTTCGGGCTGGGCCACCATTAGCCTGGAGACCCATGGGATTGTTAATTAAGAGGATGCTCTCGTCACCACCAACTCAGCCACTGGCAGCATAGAAGTATGGCTTACAGTAACTGATATCACCTATTTTCTCATTTGTATTGCAGGCTGAAAAGTTATACAGAATTCAGCACTTCTAGTTCACCACCTGAGATTTAACTAACTTCTTCAGCATATCACAGTCATATTTGGACATTAAGTAGCTGCTCAGTGAGTGCCTGCCAGTTTAACATTACTGACTCATTGTTTTGTTCACCTCAGATTTCCTTCCCCAGCTTCCTAATAGATGCACCTCATGTTTTCCCATAAATAAGCTGTCCTCTTCACAACCTTGGTGCAGGGATCTCGAGTCCCAAGTGTTTTCCTCCAGTGACTCAGACACTATTTCATGGGTGAGATGCTTCTGTTCCTCCAGGAAATGAAATTATCTTCTGCCTTTGTGAAGAAATGAGGAAAAGCAAACCCAAAGGAACTTCACAGAGAGGAAAGAAATACAAAAATGAGAAGAGTGAGCAAATAAAGAAAGAGAAGGGAGTCGCATTTTGTGGCAAATGCTGATACAATGCTCTATCAATAAAAGGAATTATAACAGATGATGGCTGAATTAAAAATAGAACAAGGTCATAAGAGAAGCCAGAGTAATTACTTGACACTAAAATTACTTCATCATTACCATGAAAACTAATTTGTCATTGTGTTTATATGGCATCATTTGCCCTGAGTCTACATGTCTTTGCTTATGGGTCATATTTATCCCCTTCTGACAACACAACCTCAGGGAAACACAACCCATGGGCTTATTTACCCGTTGCTTATGTTCAGTCAAGGCTGAGGTGTGGTACTCCACCAGGAAGGGAATCTAAGACATCTTATCTTAGAAGAACTGTGCCTATACAGTTCTCAAATCTGAGGTGGGTCATCAGGACCCCTAGAAGAGCTCCAAAAGCATGGAGCTGGGAAGCTGGGGAGATGGCTCAGTAGAACAAGTGCTTCCCTGGCAAGAGCAAAGGCCTGAGTTCAATCCCTGGTTCCATTAAAAAAAAAAAAAAAAAATGGAACTGGATCCCACCTCCAAAGCTCATTCTAGGACTCAGAGATTCCTCCATGCATGGGGTCTAGATCTGTCTATGCAATTTAGCACCCTCTGTTGGGCCTCTCATTGAACACACATACTTTTTCATTGTTCCCACCAGGCACCCTTTCTTTTTCTCCAAAAGTGGCTCTGTCTTCTTCTACTTCACATACTAAGGGCCACATAGGGATGGAGAGTTGGTCTCATAGATTGATATGAACTTTGTTCTGCTCAGCTTGTGCACAAATAAGGGAACACAGGTGGGTCAGCGATCCACCTGGCAAAAACCCAAGGTCATCCCAGATTCCTACTAAGAAACAATCTAAAAAGAAATCCTTCTCTCTGTTGGAAGGCAGAGAATTAAAGGTGAAAGAACCAAAAGCCATTTTACTCCCAGAAGTTTTAGAAATTGATCTTTATGAGCATGGCTGATTACTAATGATCAGAGATGATTAGTTACAGCTTCTTACACTACCTAACAGTGCTCTTTGATTCAGGAGCTGGACATTTCCTTCACTCTGGCTAAGCATTTGTAACACATCAAAACAAGCCTGGTGTCAATGACAATGGAAACTTCTCTCAGAAGAGGCACCTACACACACAGGGTGTCTCCCACTGTCCTACGGAGTGCCTTTGTCATAGGTACATTTTTCCCATTTAAGGCAAGACCATTGTTCACTGAAACAGGCAAAGGAACTTGCTTAAGCTCATAACTTGTAAATGTCAGCGTCATGGTTCAAACCAAAGTCTTTTGTCTTCAAGTCCACTCGCTTTCCAGAACTCTCCAAACCACACATGCCTTTCCTTAAATATGTCATGCTTAGATGACACAGAACATTAAGCTCACTGTTATTTCAAAGGCTGGTCTAAAGGAAGTAATTGACCTGGGTGCTTTTTCCAAAGCAACTGGCTGATGTTAACGCTTGCTGTTTTGTGTTCAGTGTTTATGTTCAGGGGCCTGGTCATAACTGCACCAGAGAAAGAGCCCACCGTGCCCTATTGACAAGAAAAGACTCTGAAGGTGTGTGGGTACAGAGTCAGAGTCATTAATATATTGATGTTCTTCAGACACATCTCCTAGGTTCTAGGGCAGAGATACTAAAAAGAAAAATATCTTGTGAGGGCCAGGGATATGGCTCAGTGGCAGGGTGCTTGTCTGCCATATGCACAGCCCTGGGTTCAGTCTTCAGTATCACAAAACAACAGCAATGTAACAATAACAATAACACAACCACAAACTTTAATTTTGTAGAACTGAGTACAGTGACAGCATCTGTAGTCACTGCTACCAGGCAAGCTGAGACGGGAGTCTCACTTGAGCCCATCACTTTGAGGCTAGCTTGGAAAACACAGCAAGGCACTATCTTAGAACATAAATAAGAAAGAAAATTGCCTGCTGCTATGGCTTGTGTCTGGATGTCCCCCTAAAGCCTCATGCAGTTATGGGACAGACTTCTAGACTTCGTGATTAATCCATGATCCAGTGCTAGGATTACGGATGGAAGTGCCACTTGGTTTATGGGCATGAGTGCTCTGGGTAGAGACATCCTGAATGCACAACAAGGGAGACCGATTTGCTCTCTGTTGCCATGGTGCCACTACTCCTCCCTTTTGCTCTTGCTGTTTTGCTGTTTTCCACTGCCACATCCTGCTCTACCTTGGAGCAGCTGAGCAGGGGCTGAAATCTCCACTAACTGTGAGAGCAATGGAGACTGGGCATGGTGACATGTGTCTATAATCCCAGCACTTGGGAAACTGAAAACAGGAGAATCACTACAAGAGCACCAAGATTAAGGGTCAGTGTTACTTTTCCTAATTAGCTTGGATAAGACATGAGGCACAGAAAAACCATGGTTGTCCTTCATTTGCCCTTCTGCCCACCACAAGCTCTTTTCTTGTGCTATGCCTACGTGATATCTGCCCTACCCTTTCAGCTGATTATGGGCTGAAACCTCCATGAATTGTGGGCTAAACAAACCTTTATTCCTTTAACTTTGGGTGTCAGTGTTTTGTCTCAGAAACGACAAAAATGTTAATAAGACACCTGTGGAGACAGAGCTAGAAAGGACTAAAAAGACATTAATCTTCCTAAAGCGCTGATATGCCCCATATATGGGACCTTGCTGTGATTTGGATCTTAACCTTCATCCAAAACTCAGGTGTTGAAGGCTTGGTCCTAAAGCGGCGCTCCTGGGAGGTGATGAACCCTCTGAGAAGTGGGCTCTCCTGGGAGGTCCTGGGGGCACGCACTTGAGGAAGGATATGGGCATCAGGTCCCTCCTGCTCTTGTTCTGATTCCCAGCCCTGAAGTAAAGGTGTTTGCTCCACTGCATGCTCCCTGTGATGGCCACCCAGCCTTTTCCTTAATTCTTGGTCAAACCAGTTTCTTCTTGTTGTTCATCTGGCACATGAAGCGCCACCTCCCAGGTGGAGGTGCCCTCTGTCACCGAACTCACCCTGCTGCGCACTCCCATCTTTTCAGTGTCTGTCTCTCTGATCCCTCCCTTATAAGTATGTTTATATTCAACATTACCAGAAACTTACTTGCTCACTTCTGTGCTTCCTGGTTTACTGCCCATCTCCCACGACTGGACTAAAGTGTGCCCAAAGCCTGAGACTTTGTCTTGTTCACTAGCTTATCTCAGCTCCAGAGAACTACGGCTGGCACTATGGATTAAGTGAATACATCCTATGGAAGCAGTAACTAATAATGACTTCAAGAAAAATACCTCCGATATTTTCCAACTTATTCTAAATTTCATCTAAGGAAATGCTTTCTTGTTTGTTCCTTTAGTATTAGAATTACATATGGTTAAATAACAATGGCTCTGATAAAACAAAGAACATTTCTGAGTCACTTATGGTCAGTTGTATTTCAGCACCTTTTTTTTTTCTTGGGTGGAACCAGGGATTGAACTCAGGCCCTTCGTGCTTCCCAGGGAAGCGCTTATTCCACTGAGCCATCTCCCCAGCCTGGTCAGTTGTATTTCAGATTACTTAATACTGCTAATCTATAACACAGGTTGTTGTAGATTAATGACTTTAATATGATGACTTCTACAAAACATATAGCATTTGTAATTTGTACTTATAAATACCTGCATTCTAAACTTTAATTGAACTCTGATTATGAAAGTGTTTTCTCTTCTTGCAAGTCTGTCAGCATAAAGAGGCTTTCAGGCCAGCCTAATGAATCACAATGTCACCTTCTACCTACATTTGATCAGTAATTCTCACTTCACTTATTACCCAGTAAACACAGCAGCACCTGATGATCTTCTAAGATTGTTTTCCATCCTTAGCTACATTTTATATTTATGTTCAATGATTCATAAGAAATATTAATTACTGAGCCCTAAACCAGACCAACCTGCTAGCACAGAGGAGGGAGGGAGCATCAGTATTTGAGGAAAGCTCTCCTGCTCTAGTTCTGCTGGAGGCTGAGCTTCAGGGCACTGGCTGAGATCTGAACAGCAGCCTCCAAATCCAGAATCTGGTCTCCTATGATTCCCACAGTAGGGGGAGTGGCTGGAGACCCACTGCCAAACTTGATGTGAAAGTCTAGAAAAACTGATTGGCATGAAACACTTTTTTCTGAAATAGTCTATTAAAATCACTCTTTCCCTGGAGGAATACAGCGACACTCACTGCAGAGCCCTGGGGCAGGAGGCCCTGAGTATCCCACTCTTTCACCTCACTGGGTGCCAATAGTTGCCCTGGGAGTGGAGAATGGAGAGGAAAAGGTACCCATTTGCTTATTTTGAAGACTTTTATTAACAACCGCTGTGTGCTGAATTACTTTTATGCAAAGTGCTTCTCAGATTATATAAATTTTCTATTAGCTAAGCAGCACATCTGGTTCTAGATTCTCCACTTCAGGTGACAAACAGCAGCAAGGCAGCCCACTCCCCTGCATTCCTCCTGCTCAGCACAGGAACTGGCTGTCCCACGTGGCAAACCCTACCCTCATTTCACCCTCCTGTTTTCTTCCGTCTTCTCTGTCCAGCAGGCTAGAAAATCGCCCAATTCCTTCCCACACTCACAATCACCCCATGTTTTCAAGCATCTATACAGCGGTCCCTTGGGCCAATGCCTCCCCTCAGACTGCAGACCAGCATCCAGGCACATCTCCTTCCCACTCACCATCTAGAACTCACCCTTTCCCTGCTGAAAACCCAATAAAGCACCCTACCGCTTTCAGAATTTAACACCAAGACCTTGGACTTGGGAGGAAAGTCACGTAAGGTGTGGTTCTCTGTAGCGTCAGCCTCGGGTCTCCATGACTCCGCTCTCTACCTGAGCTGGACAGGCCACTTTCTTGGCATAATATGCTGTGCAGCCCGGGCCCCTGCACAATTCCTGCTTTGCGCTTCATCCTGGCTCTGCTCTAGTAGTCAAGACTGTCAAGACAGTTAAGAGACCTGAGGAAGGCCTCTTCTTGTAGACTTCCCAGGCCAGTGCTTCCATGGTGGACCCCTAAAAGAATGTCACCACCACAGGATTGGAGGAAGGGAGAAAGTAGACAGTGGAGGGATACCAGGGGCCAAAGCTACTGGCCTAGAGCTTCATAATGAGAGGTCTAAATGTCTCTGGTACATAACAAAGCAGTGTCTGAACCTTTCTGTTTTGCTTTAAATGTTTAATTCTAGTAGGGCTGGGGCTAGAAAAAGTAGACCTCACAGCATCAGGCTGCAACTGAACAAGGAACACAAACTCCTAATTTCTTTAGGATAAAAGTGTATGCTGTGAAGTCAGTACAGCTCACTTAGCCTGCTTTTCTCCTTCAAATTTAAAATTTCATTAACTTTGCTTGGTGATTGGCTTTGGGCTCCTTTTGTACTTAAAACAGCAGACATGAGCTCCATTTCCTGCAGGCACCCATCGCTGAGCATGTAAGCCCTCCTCTCTCTCTTGTAGTTCCCCAGCCCCTGCTACTTTCCAACAGCTGTCACCTTTAATTTCCACAAAAAAGTGAGTAGTTTTAGTGCTCTGTTTGATGAGTAAGTTTTTTTTTAATTTTTTTTATTTTACTTTTGTTTTATTGACGTACAAATATCAATGAGACAGTTTTAAGATACCTTGACAGGATGGATTTCATAAATTAATACATTGCAAACTGTTTTCATAATGTGTTGGTATCATAAAAGGTGTATACATGATATTATACTTACAGACATTATTATACCGTATGTCTCTTATCAGTGATGAGTAAGTTTTAAAAACTATTAACCATCATCATCATCACTGTTATGTAAGGACCTTCCAATAAAAAGGCAACCTGCTATAATTCTATGCTTTTCTCTTTCAGCCTAATATCCATACTTTGTAGGTACAAAGGAAATTACTGGAAGCTTGGAACCAAATGAAGAATAAATCAGTGTTCTGACTCTATTTGCTTATTTGCTTTTGGTACAATACTGTTCTACAAGCTTACGCTAAAGGGCAGAGAGCTCAGAAGAGTCTGGAAGGAAGTCTGCAGCCCAAGCAAGGCAAAGGGTCAGAAGGAGAAGGAACCAGGATTTTCTTCCTTGGCTGGGAAGGAAAATTTTGATTTTTAAAAATACTGCATATGGAACAAAGGAGAAAGTGAATTGGCAGGGACTGGCTCAGGGCATGAGCAATATAGGAGAGTAAAGAAGTAAGAACAGAGCACTTGGTGAAGGACAGGGTAAATGAAAATAGTGAGAGACAGCCTTAGGCACCAGAGTGGCCAGTGGAGCTGATTCAGCCAGGTCGCTGGTTTCCAATTGTAGGTATGTTTGTTTGTTCGCTTGTTTGGCAGTACCACGGATGGAACCCACGACATTCTAGACCAGCACTCTATCGAGGGACTACATCCTCAGACCTTTTAAAATTGTATTTTGAAACAGTCATGCTATGCTGTCCAGGCTGGCCTTGGACTGGGATATCCTTCTGCTCAGCATGCTAGGTAGCTGGGATTACAGGTGTGCACCACCACACCCCACACCCAGCTTCTGATTTTTAATTTGAATGTGTTCCTGTGTGTGACCAGAAAACTGGGAGGTAAAAGGCTTCAGCAGAAAGCAGGCTTCATCTAGAGAGTGGGATCCTAGAAAGAGCAGAAGAGCCAGCAATGGGCCCTTCTATTTATTTTGACACAGGTTTCCCTCTGTTGCTAAGGCTGGATTCAAACTTGTAATTCTCCTGCCCCAGGCTCCTCAGTAGCTGGGATTACATGTGTGCACCACCACGCTTAGCTTGTTGAAGTCCTTGAGCCTGGATATTAAAGGAAAATGGCTGAGTGACATATTTGGGTTGTGTGTATTTGCAAAAGCTCTACTGAGAAAAAGCAAAACACACACACACACACACAAATTGCTCTATTCGTTCTCCTTTCTGCATGAGTGAATTCTCTAAAGAATTAATATTAAGCATCACTTAGAAAATAAAACATTTTGCATTTAAGCAACTTAGAAGTCAGATAGCACTAGGAAAAGCCAGGGCTGGAAGTGGAATGGTGACAAGCTGAGATTCTATCACGCAAGCTTCTGCAACACATGGTCTCTGAAGTGTTGGCTCTCTTAAAATAATTCTTCAGTAATGCAGAAATAACAAAACCGCGCTTCCCCTGCACACATATCTTTTTTATGGGAAAACAATAGCAGGTGAACGTTCTTCTTGATCTCGCAAATGAGCATTGACTGCTTAAATTAATCCAATGATTTTTAAAAATGAGTGTGTGGCATACAGTTGATCTGTTCCCTGATAGGACAGGTTGCAAGGATACATTAGTTATTGCAAGGCGCTGAGAGCATTCATGCACTTGCTCAAGACAGTCCCTCTGCTGTGGCACTGCTGGGAGGCTTAGGTTTTCTTTTCTCTAATTCCCAGGCTTCCCACTGATCATTAACTGAGATCTTTCAGTGGTACTCAAATGCACACTTTAAGAATAAACATTATCTGCTTACATTTTTACAAGTATTTTAATAGTTGTGGCTCCTATGAACTGCACCTTATAGAACTGGGAAATGATAAAAGCAGCTGCCATCCAGCCCGAAATACTACCTGGCTTTCCAGTTTCATACACTATTGGCAGCATATGTGTTTACTTCATAAAGTTCAAACTTTTTTGTTTTAAACCTGGGTGAAATTATAGCACCCTAGAAAGCTAAAAGCTTAGCTGAGGTGTATTTAGTACTTGTCAAGATTCTTTTTCTTCTGGGTTTACCTTCTTTTCAGAGTAACTGGCAGGAACAAAAACCTTTAGAAGTGTGTTCTAAAGGTGAGGCCTGGTCTCTATAATAACCATAGAGGATCATTGTCATGGCTCAGATTCTAATGTCTCCAGAGGCCCACATACTAGAACCACTCCCTAGCCTATGGTGCTGTGGATAGTGGAGGAATCTGTAGGAGGCAATGCCTGCTGGGAGGAAGTGATGTCACAGGGGGCGTGCCACAGGCCCTCTGCCCCCGTACTCTGTCTCTTTACTTCCCAGCTGCCATCAGACAAGCAGCTTCTGCCCGCCTCAGTACAGCCAAAGATAGAAGGGCCAAGTAAGCAAACATCTCAAACTGAGCCCAAGTAATCCTGTTCTCCTTTTAAATACACAATGTTGGTATTTCACCGAGCAATAGAAACCCGACTAAAAACTACCAACACACAAAAAAGATGGATTGAAATGGAAAAAAAAAATTCAATGCATTAAATTTCGTTTATTTTAGTTACCAGGAGAAATTATTTTTTCTACTGTCTTTTTTGGCCTATAGGACAGTAGGTGAGATATTCAGCTAGTGACTATGTTTCATTTCTTCCATGTAACCTTCTCTGAATTATGTAGTACAGTGGACTATTCTATAGCTTTCCAGATCCCAGAAACTTACCTTTAGGAAACTGCAAATATTTAGGGACAGATGCCTCACAACAGTTCGTATTAAAGCACAAGGGGCACTGATGGGGTTCAGGCTACACCATCCCCTGGCATTTGAGAGAACAGAGGCAGGAAGGCCTCACGACTCACCTTCCCCTCATCCTCTTCTCTGCTGAAGCAGGCCCTACCACCCAGCTTGCCTTCCCTCATAAGACCCTCTCTGTTAGTCACTTTCAATTGGTGTGAAAAAATACCCAAGACAATCAACTGAAAGGACGAAAGATTGATTTGGGCCATGGGCACCTATGTGGCCTGTGGTGAGGCCGAGCAGCATGGTGAGAACTGCATGGATGAGTGAAGGTGCTCAGATTGCAGTGCTGAGAGGGGAGGCCCTGGCATAGCCCTCAAAAGTGTAACCCCAGGCACTCACTTCCTCCAAACAGGCATTCTAAAGTTCCAGCCATTTCTCCCCAAAGAGCATCAGCTGGTGAAAAGCACACTGCCTTTGAAGGTAGGAATGTTTCACAGCGAAATGGAACACTGTCATCACAGATGGGTCCTCCCATTCTCAAAAGAAGCCTTATCTCTGAAGACAGGAGTCCATAGGGCAACCTGCATCAACAGCCTTGCTGGCCAAGTTTCCCCCAGCTTACTGCTGTCCAACTAATTAGCTCTTTGTCCATGCATACTTCTGCATGACTGTCCAACCCACATCAAGCCTGAGTTCAAGAATAACCAGGTAGCTCAGCACCTACTGAGGCAGACACAGAAACTGGGTTTGGATTCCTGGCCTCCGGTGCCGGTCCTACCCCTGGGGCGCACTGAGTCTGTGACTGAGGCTAGGTGTGGTGGTGCATGCCTGTCATCCCAGAGTTATGGCCGGGTTTCACAGGCAGGCAGTTTGTGAGGAGATGACAAGAGGACCAAGGGACAGGGAGGCGGAAGGGAAGACAAGGCCAGGGGAAGAGAAGGGATCAAGATGAGATGAGTATCTGCATCAGTTCCCAAGGATGAATGTATTTATCCCACACTGCAAGACTGTGCTAGTAAAAAAGATTACACAGTTTTTCCTGCTTCTTTGTATCTTTATTTCTGCAGGCTCCCATGTCGTGTAAAATACGCTAATAAATACAGTAAAATGAAAGTTCTAGGGGGTTTTCTCGGTAACCTTTGTTGGGTGGTTTCAGCTATTGCTTAGCAATGGGTAAGGAAAGGTAATAAATATTTTTCTCTCCTATGGCATCAACATTGCCCCAGCTTGGCTCGGAAAAAGGCTTGACTGTGCTTCCATGTGCAGCCTTGACCTTCTCTGCTGAGCTGTGTGAAGTGAGTGCACACGTAGGCAGCTGCAGTAGCTCACTTCATATTGGGTTTGAACTGCATACAATGGATGAGAGTTGTTTTTATTTAAAAGATGAATATTTCAAATGGCTTATCTAATATTTGAATCCGTTGATGTTCAGGCCCTTGAGGCTCTCAAGGATTATCAAGTTCTCTTACCAATCTGCTGGCAGTCCAGCACAGTGGTAGCACGCATGCAGAGAATGCACAGGGCCCTGTGCTTGGGACTCAGCAAGAAACCAAGAGAGCTGAGAAGGAAGGAGGGAGGGAAGGAGGAAGGAAGGAAGGAAGGAAGGAAGGAAGGAAGGAAGGAAGGAAGGAAGGAAGGAAGGAAAGAAGGCAACAAGGAAGCAAGGAAGGAAAGAAGGAAAGAAGAAAAATGGAAGGAAGGAAGGAAAGAAGGAAGGAAGAAAAATGGAAGGAAGGAAGGAAAGAAGGAAGGAAGGAAGCAAGGAAGGAAGGAAGAAGAATGGAAGGAAGGATGGAAGAAGACTGGAAGGAAGGAAAGCAGGCAGGCAGGCAGACAAGAAATCAAGTCATAACAAAACAGCAAATGAAATGTAAGGATAGGATCATAGGAGCAAAGGTAGGTTCGTGGTGATACAAGGATGTGATGAGTTGAGGTGTCACAGAAGTGAATACTTCTCATCTGGGTTCTGAAGAACAAATAGGACTTCATAATTAAACACGTGGAAACATCAAATATATAGAAACAAGTGCATCTTAGAAAAGGGTAACGTCCATGAAGATTCAGATGGAGCAGTTTGAAGGAAGCTAGAAATGTGTGCGGGGGGGGGGGGGCTAGTGAAAAGGAAGTGTAGGAAACTGCAGGTATATGAGTCTGCAGTAATTAGGAAGGAGCCAAATTATGGGAGGCTTTCTATTGTATTCAGAGGGTTTCTCTCTCCTACACTGAGGAGTCACAGATGTATTTCAGACAGAGGAGGAACAAGATGCCTCTAGGCAGCATATTATTTTGTTCCTTCTTATAGCAAACTGCAGTTGACTGCTATTTCCTGGTAGCTCATAATGTTTTAGATAGATCAATAGTTGTCACTTCAATATTGTAGTGACACATGGGAACAGTGGCACATTTTAGTCCATCTGTTGCCTTTTCTATTGTTTATTTAAAAAGTGGCTATTCTCTAAGTCCATGGAGTACTATGAAATACTGGAAAAAGCCAGTCAATGTTTAGGTCAAATCCACCTGCAAAAGCCCATGTGAACAGGTATTTTCTGTATCTGCAAATCTTGGAGTTGGCTTTCCAATCAGTGACCCCTATCCCTGCCTCACTTTCCTCTGACTTTGAAAGGCACTAACTCCAGGACTCTAAATAAAATTATAATGGCTTTTACCTTTTACTCTATCTTAGAGCAATCCCAGGACCAGTTTCAGCCCACACTCCCCCCAAGTCATCTCAAATGGCAGTCTAAGCATAGCAGTTATTTGCAACACTGAGAAGACCTCAGGTCTCCCACTTATCTTGCTAGACAGGCGGTCCAGAAGCCCTGCTCTATAAAAAGTCCTAAGCATTCCACCATGCAAGGGTGCAAGTGGAAATGACAATGCAGAAGTAACAAAGTCCGAAACAAACAAAAGGGGCTGGAGCAGAGACAAAGGGTTAGCCCCAGATTCAGCCCACCATGTCATTCATAATAAATGGGAAGGTTCATGTGAGAAGCCTGCCAGGCACAGTTCATTAACCAAAAACTGTTCCTGCATAAAGCCTAATTGCAAAACCAGAATAACAGTCATGACAGTATTACAAGTTTGTAGTGAGCAGTTCAACAAATAATACACACAAAGTGCTTAGAAGGTAGGTTGGCATAAGGCACACTCAATAAATTAAAATACCACTGTCATTATTATATCTGGCACATAGTCAGAGCTTCATAAATTATAGTATTATTTTTATATCTCATAACTTACCTCTTCTAAACCCCTCCAAATTACAAACCTCAGAGGTATTCTCACCTCGTCAAATATTTACATAATGCTGCAATTAAAATTCAATAATTATCAGGATGGTGGGAGAAAAATGTTTTAGAACATTTCTTTACCTCTTCGTATCTGTCAAAAACTGCTCCTTCTTGCAAAAAGGAAGGTACTTCCTTCTGCCAGTTGAATTCATAAGGTTTGGCCATGATGATATTCAAGACCTAAAACTGAACGAGAGCATCACATTAGTGTATTGCATCACACACGAGTGGTCAAGGTTACTTGATGAAACTGGTTTGTGTTATGTGTTTGCAAAACAATTCACTTTATATAGGAGATAAATCTGTAAACTCTTTTCTTCTTCCCTTCATCTGGCCCCAGCTTCTCTTGTCCCTGTCTCTAAATCTGGAAACACACCATCATTCACTCCTTCTAAACTAAAAAAGCAGATCTGCAGACCTCTCAAAACCAGCTACGGTGTTAGGACGATTCAAAAGCAATGTGCAGGGGGACTGGGGTGCGGCCAGGGGCTGCACACAGGAGCGGAGCTCCTAGATTCGCTGCCCAGCACACGAAAAGCTAAATAAAGAAGAAATCAGTGTGATGGGCTCCGTGACTTGCCACACTGCAGAACAAGATGGCAAAGCATCTGTCCCCGGTGGAAATTCAAGTGTTCTCTGATCTTCTGACTCTTGCCAATCATCCGTTTCAATTTTTTCTTTTGTTTCATTTTTAAAGAGATCACAACACAAAGCTTTGGATATAAAAAGCTCCTATCAAAGATGAAAAGAATGTTTCTAACGGTTTCTATCATCATCTTCCCCTGGCAGGACCAACATCAGCACTCAGTACACAAGTGATGCTTCTCTGACCTCATGGATATCCCACTGCTAAACTGTCCGTCTCCCCCTTTGGTGCTAATTTCACCAAAATGCCTCAGGGGTTGGCGAGACAAATGTGAGGATGTGGCATCTGGAGGGTGATAGGTGTGGACCGTAATCTGGAGGAGACCTACAGAGGAGGTGGGAACCACATTGCTGCTTGGTGTTCGGAACAAGGTATCAGACGCTTGAGAAAATGATACTGAAACACCTCAAATTTCCCCAGTTTTATATTGGATTTCCATTTGTGTGCCATCTCTGGAATATTTCTCAGGACATGCCTTAGAGGCAGTGGCTGGCTTATTTTACAAGGATAGTAAAACTGTGACCTACAGGTTAGAATATATTGACCAAGCCAATTGTATTTAACAACAGTGTGACCCAGGCAATTGATTTTAAAGTGGAAACAAAGGAAGGCATGTTTAACTGTCCAACTGGCTACAGAGAAAGTTAAAGCGACAAATAACCACTTGTTTTTTTAAAGGCATGGAGGGCAGAACAGCCCACAACACCCTCTTTGCAATCATCTCAAATCCCTGCCCACAGTTAGCTGACTAAGAAGCACTGTCGTTGTGCCAGGTCAAAGGTTTCTCTTCTCCAACACTTGCCCTCTGGTGAGGCCTTATTCAGAAAACAGCAGAAATTTCCCTGCCTTGTCCCCTCTAGGAGGCGTCATCTCTCTGCAGAGCACACAAGAAAGAAGCTCTGGGCTCCCTCAGGAAGGGATGGTGAGCTGAGGGGACTTTACACAGCCAAAGTGCTGACAGACAGCCCAGCATCTGGGCCAGTGTAAATACCTTGGGCAATTCCTGGACAGAGGCCAGAGGCTCTTAAATAGTCTTATTGTCTCTTGATTCTTATGCAATAGTCCTGGCTCCACAGGAAAACACCTTGGTCTACAGAGAGCTTGAAAGTGAAGGGTCAAAATAGGGAGTCCCAGGTGGTTTTTTTTTTTTTTTCCTTCTTTTTTCTTTCCTGATACCTGGCTCCTTCTGCAGAGGACGATGAGAATGGGGAGAATTAGTAGGAATAGCACAGAGCTGGACTGTCGAGGGCCAAGATTTTCCCCAGAGAGGCCCTCTCCTCAAAATGTTGTGAATAACATCTTTTGCTGTCATTTCTAGACATGGGTTGCATTTTCTGGTACAGAATGAATACAAAAGAGTATGGAAAATCCAGCACACCTGAGGTACCTGGTATAGTGTCCTAAAAAAGGGCGCCCAAAATACATCCTGACTGCTGTGAAGGTTGACATAATCCTATGGGGACAGGAAGTGTTTTGCAACTGTGATTAAGTTACACATCTTGAGATGGGGAGATGGTTCTGCATCACCCAAATAGACCCTAAATACAATAAGCGTCCTTATAAAAGAAATCAGAGGGAGATTGGTTAGGGACAGAGAAGAGGAGGTAGAGAGCCATGGAGGCAGAAGCCAGAGTGATAGACACACAGTGTATTGACTGTCATCAGAATGGGGACAAGATCTTGGAGAGACTCTGGTCAAGCAGACACTTTGACTTCCAATTCCTGGCCTCCAGAACTGTGAAAGAATAGAGTTCTGTTGATGTGAGCTGGTAGGTTATGGCGGTTTTTTACAGTAGCCCGGGGAAGCATAGGAATGGGGCCTACAGCAGCTGTGCATCTTCGCTAAAAGGCCTAGAATTTACTACACTCATTTGGTCTATAGTTGCAATGGCTTTACCTTGAAGGGAATAGTTATTTAACATCCATCAATGCTCAACAGAATAAAAATGAAAGGTGGAAATTAAAGTGCATGATAAAATGGAATGTAGAAATGAATTAACATAGCTCCTTCCATCTACCCCAAAGCTCCACTGAATAGTCAAGATACTTCTTAGAGATCTTCTCAAAATAAAAATTTAAAAACGTGCTGGGGATATAGCCCAGTGATCCATTTCTGCAGTACACCTGTGCCTGGGTTCCAAATCTCTACTGACAATTTTGGATCTTGTCAATAAACAAGATCTGAACAAACATCTGTATTTCCCCCAAACCAATGAAGACATTACCATTTTTTTTTTTTAAGTTCTATCTATGATCAAACATATTTGAGAAAGGATTTGCTTCTACTTGATGATGTATAATATTTAAGTGAATAAAAATGCACCCTGTCACAGCTAGGGATTTTATTAAGTGTAACTCCTGTTGTCTACTTTCCATCTTTTGATGCAGAAGTTCCATAACAAATTAATCCCTTTCCCATCTACCATACAAATCTCATCAAGCTAAGTAAGACATGACCTTCATTGACCCCAAAATAAGGGCAAACAAGATTGCTTTTCAGAGCAGTTAGAATTGGGATAAAATTTCCACCAGCCAAAAGTAAATTAGTTGAGTCTATCAAATATTTCAATGTCTTGTTTTTCAGTCTTTAAATTCAATATTCTTCTATTTCTAAAAACAGACCAGCAGCCTATCAGCAGTTCATCCAGTGCTTTTAAATAAGTGGCTTTACTTGAAGAAGAATCTAATTTGACACTGATATATTGCATCATTAATGATAATTTTCCCTAGTTGCTAAAAATATCTCCATTTTCATCAGGCCATTAAATAACCTTTTCAAAAAGCACAGAATGAATACAGAGCTAAGAAAATGATCATTGGGGATCAAGAGAAAGAATTCTTTCTTTTTTATTTTAGTGAAAATTTTGCAATACATTCCATAGCCTTGTAGGCTTCAGACTTAGTAATTTTACCAGTAGGACTTACACAGACTAAGTGCATGCAAAATCAGTATACAAAAACACCATTGTGCTGCTTATGATAGAAAAATGTGGGCCTCATAGGAACATAATGAGGCAATTGGTTAAGTACAGCCTACTATTTAAGTGTGGTATTCTGCCCTCATTAGAAACAATGCTGTAAAGGAACAGTTATTTGCCTAACAATGGCAGATTTAGAGGAGTTACTAAATATTCACAGCTTTTGTCAAGCAAAAACAAATACTCTCAACATGTTGCTAAGCAAACAAAAAAGCAATTATGATTCAAATTGTTTTGTGTTATACAGATACAGATATTGCTTACGTACAGAGATGTGGCTTCTATCTCTTCTTTTTTACAGGAGAAACGTGTTAATATTCCTTGCTCATCCTAAAGTTTATGGCTGACACTCCTCTAAGTGAAGATTGTATTTAATGTGTAATAAGCTATTTAATAAATTCTGTGTGATAAGGGAACCTTCAGAGATGAAGACCACAGAGATGAGAGAAACCTGTGCCTTTGTACAGGTAGCCCTAGAGGAGAAAGAGGCAGTTGGTCGAAGCCTGGCTAGACACAGGGGTGCGATCCCAAGGTAATATGTTAGGGAGACTTACCGAGCACTGTTTGTGCTTCTGGGACTAGCACAGGACACTGGCACAGAGTCTCTCAGGGGAGATGGGAGAGTGAGATAACACCCTTCTAGTTTCAGTGATTTTCGGTTTCTTTCAGCTTACAATACATAGAGCAACAAGATGTCACATTTGGGGACACCGTGTTCTGAGCCTGAACAACATAATTTAATATTCATGACACCTTTTCAAAAAAATTACAATACATTGAGGTACAATTGCCTCCCAAGAGAGGAACTGATTTGTTTCCAAAGACTGTTTGGATGTTGTTTACTTGTCTATAGCAATTCCTTTGGAAATGACATATGAGATCATTATTGAGACCTGTGATGTTTGATAAACATATGATTCAATAATATTTAAAATATACACATATGGTCATATACTGCATAATAGTATTTTGATCAAAGATGGACCACACATTTGACAGTGATCCCCTAAGATTATAATGGTGCTGCCAAGTGATGTCATAGCTATATTAACAGGGCGTAAGACATCATCACTCACATCGTGATGCTGATAGGAACCTACTACAAGGGCAGTAGAATACGTGTTCTACAGAGTCAAGACATCAGGCTGAGATGACAATTTCTGTTTTACCTTCCTTGTCACCATCTTCAAGGGCAAATGGAGTACATGATGGATGTCTACCATTCGCTGTACAGGAAAGGATTTCTCTCATAGGTGACAGGCGTCAGCCACACAGCAAAATGGTCATATGTACAGGGGAAGAGGCATGAACAGAACACATAAGAGTGCCTTTAGGATTTTTTTTTTTTTGAAGATGCTCTTAAGCCAGAATTTCAGAGCTAGAAAAGAGCCTGTGTCCTTGAAAAGTGCAAGGACACCAGGCTGGGAAGCACAATGAGTTAGTTAACCTCTCCTCAGCTTCAGTTTTCTCTTCACTGGAACAGTGTAGAGAATTATTGACAGAAGGTTATGGATAGTAGAGGTGGAACTCAAGCTGGGAATCAAGAAGAAAGACCAGAAAATGGTTGGGTCCTGTGGACTTGCCTTAAGAGTGGTTCTCAAAATGTTGTACTCACACAGCAAACATCACCTGGGAACCTCCTACAGATGCAAAATCTGAGGCTTCACAGACACTTTATAAATCAGAAAATCTAGGAGTGGGGACTAGGTATTGATGGTGCATCTATATTATGGAAGGGAATTCTGATGTAAGCTAAAACATGAGGACAGCTCCATAGAATTGTAGTGCAAAGGAAAAGAGGGGGAGCTGGCTGTGTTGGCACATGCTTAGAACCCCTGCCATCTGGGAAGCTGAGGCAGGAGGATTTAGAGTTTGAACTTAGCCTGAGCAAGTCAGTGACTTAGATCCTGTCTCAAAATGAACATGAATAAAAATGGTAGGGGATGGGGCTGGGGAGATGACTCAGTAGAATAAGTGCTTGCCTGGCAAGTGCAAGGGCCTGAGTTCAATCCCCAGCTCCGCAAAAAAAAAAAAAAAAAAAAAAAAAGATAGGAGATACAGACCCTGAGTTCAATCCACAGTGCCAGCAAAGCAAAGCAAAACAGAGGAAAGAGGGGGGGGAAAAAAGAACAGGAAAAAGGAGGACAATGTCTTTTAATCTTCATCTGTGGCCAAGGCCTTTTTACTAGGGAAGGAACCAACTAGACTTGTAGGCTAAAACTCAGGTAAGTAATAAAACTGGTCACACACCTAAAATGCATGTTTCTTTTAGCTTGGAAAACTACAGCTATGGGACCCTCAGTGCTGGTACTTGCTTTCCCATTAATCAGGAGGGCCTAATGCAAGTACGTAGCTTCCTCAATCATTTCTCTCGAGACTCTCTGATTAAGTCTCAAGAAGCCAGTTATATGTGACAAGGAATGGAAATAGAACTAACCAGGATGCCAGGGTGGCAACCAAACACTCAGCCAGCACGTCCTCTGATTAAGCTTTATTGGAGACACGGAAGTCACTTAATAAGTAATTTAAAAGTTCCTGCTTTGACCCAAACCTTTCTGGGTCCTGTTTAGTTATGAATGCTAATATGTCTCCTAAGAACTATGGAAGAAAATACCTCTTCTTAATTTCTTTCTTTTTTGTTTGCTTTCTTCTTCCAATTTTTCATGCATATATCAGGTGATATGAGTAACTGGTTGGAAGACAACACTATGTATTACAATAAATATGGTAAAATTTGTACTACTTTGTTAAGTGAAACCCTGTAACACTTTCAATTTTCTTGTTTTAATTTTAACTGTATTCTCCTAAAAAAAAAAAAAGGCAGTCAATATTCAATCTGAAAACTCCCTGAAGTTCCATGAATTGCAACTGACAATGAGCTGAAAAGAAAACATACAAGACAGGAAAGTTCTGGAAGAACCACCACCATAGATCCACCCCAAAGCAGCATCAACACCTGCCTCTCTCTTTTTCAGACCTCATTCCCTGTATTTTGCTCTTCGTAGTACTCAACACTATATTGTAAGCAGGTGTTTCTTCACACGTGTCTTCATTATGACAGCATCCATACACAGGTACCTAGGGTCCACTGAATGAATGAAAGGATAAATGAATGGAAACTCACCATGTGAAGGAGCTCCCAAGAAATCATATAATCAGACCAGAGAACAATAAATGTCAAGGGCCGGCCAGATAGCTCAGTGGATTAAAGTGCCAGCTTAAGCACACACAGGGGCTGGGGTTCGATCCCCAGTGCCTTCCCCACCCCTGGGAAACGCTGAGACAGAGACTAAGACTCAGTGTGGTGCCGCAAGCCTGTAGTCCCAGAGCTTAGGAGGCTGAAAGCAGGAGGATCACTATGAGTGCAATCTGTGTAGTGAGACCCTGTAGAACCTGCATTAAAAATACATGAAAAAATAAAATAATAAAATAAAAGTTGCACCATGTCTGTGTGTACCATTTTTCCCTCTAGAATCCCAAAATGCTGTTCTCATCTTTTGCTGCCACCCGGGTCCCATCTGTGGAAAGACTTCCATTCTGGACATGCCCTCTAGTCCGACTGGTCCCTTGCTGGGTGATACACTTCTCTCGCCCTCACAGGATGTGGTGTTTTCTTATCCTTTGTAGAGGTCATCTCCTAGGCTGCTTGTGAGAGCATCCATTCTCTTAGGGCCGATCCTTACAGCTTATCCTGTGATTTGCCCTTGAACCGGCTCTGCCATAATTATTAAGCCAAACATCACCAACATGAATCATACTTGTCTAGCAAGAAAGTTCCCTTTAAAGATTCGAATTTATTTTTGCCTTAATTATTCGACTATTTCAAAGGAAAGGTTTCCATTTTAACTTCCTGTGAAGAATCTTTGTGACAGTTGCCTCAGGCGTGAGGAGGCACCAAGTGTGAAGACTGCCTCAGGCATGAGGAAGTGGTAAGTTCTGGGCTGCAGGGGGAGACTTCATCAAGTCAGGGAACCTGCTTTAGAGGAAGCAAGCACAAACTCAAGGACTCAAAGGATCCTTTATTCTAAAAACTTTTTTTTTTAATTAAAATAAACACACACATACAATGCGCTATTAAATTTAATTATGGTTCTCTGTAGTTAAACATTCCCCAAGCTTTTCATAAATAAGTTATTGCCATTATAGTATATCCTCATTAGAAGATGAGGATATACTATAAGACCACGCATATTAGAACTGAATCTGGAGGGTGTCAGGAGAGAATGAAAATATTTATCTCTAGATTTTTGAGCTACAAGACATCTGAAATTAAGAGCCTTTATAGGTTCATATACACAGGGTTACTACCACATGGCTGAAAACAACTTTTAGTCAAAGAATTGTAACTTAAATAAGCCTCAAATCTCAAGAAGCTAGATATCCCTGCATGTGTTACAATGGTTTTACTCTTGGACTAAATTTGCAGCCCCAAGATGAAGAGGTTGCCTACCATGGATGAGATCCTGGGAGCCATTCTTAGCATTTTCCAAAAACACTCTCCAATACGAAACAAACAAAAAAGAAAAAGAAAGGAAGTTCTAACTGAATTCCTCAAAAGCTTAAGCTAAGGACAAACATGTATCTAGCAATATAGAGTTGGTGAAAATAAATTATATGGATCTTAAAATTTGGGAAAGTTCATTTTATCTGCCTAGGAGATGCAAATTCGTTTTAAAAAAATCTCCAAAATTTTCTTCCCCTGTTTTTTTTTTAATGAACAAAATTATAATCAGTCTGAAAAGGGAAAAATGAAAAAGCCTTTTACTCTGTCACTTTCTTGGAGAAAGGTGCCCTTTTTTGGTTTCATCCACCTGGCTTGGCATCTAATTAACCATTATTCTAAAAGCAGGTGGGAAACTTGCTGTATAAATTGGCTGATTTGAGTGAGTACAGGAGTTAGGAATGTTCTCTCTCAAAATATGCTGAAATAGGATACTGATTATTTTAAACCATAATCACTTAGTGCACTGGAATTTCAGAAAGAGCTGCTTGACTTGTGTTTTTCTATATTCGGTAAGACATAAAGATTTGACTAAGGGTGTCTTCCCTGGAACAGGGAATCTTAATCACTAGAGATGAACACTTGGGACTCAGAATAAATTAACTTGGCAGAGTAAGACTTAGCTTTCACAAGCTTTTTTTTTTTTTTTTTTGCAGGGGGTGGTACTGAGGATTGAACTCAAGATCTTGTGCACTTGAATCAAGCATTCTACCACTGAACTACAGCCCCAGCCCCTCCACTAGCATTTACACGCACCTTACTTACCTCTTAGTGACACACAGGATTAATTTCCCTATCCCAGAAATCCATTTGTGCTATCATCCACTCAATATTTTTTTGTTCTTTGCTTATAAGGTAGAAAAGTATCTTGCCTGGTCACGCCTTCCGACTTCATTCTCTGGTTACAACTCTCATATATCTTTAAATTATTAAAACTTGTATGTTACTCTTGTTAATCGATCTCGTATTGATTTGGTTTCCAGACCCAGCCGAAGATCTCATATAGAAACCAGCAGGGACGGAAGCAATCCTGTCTTGTCATCCTTGAGCATCCACATGGAAACTAGGTGTACATAGCACAGCCATCAGGGGCTTTCTCCTGTAACCCACAGGGCAACAGAAGCTGAGTCCCTTTCACACACTTTGAGATAAATCTTCTAATGTGACATTAGAAAAGTAAATTACAAATATCCAAATTTTATGATTCTATAAATAATTTGGCCATACTCTTTGAAAACAGGTGTGATTTTAATTGTATATATATATATATATATATATATATATATATATATCACTTTTTGTACAATTAATATTAAATTAGTAGGACCTGTTTGGCCTCCTCCAATGGAAACGAAGAGGCCATGGGAGACAGCATACTTGGATTCCAGTTCCAGCTCTGTCCCACCCAGCTGTATGACTCTGAAGAAGCCTCTCTGCCCTCTGAGACTTGAGGCCCTTGTCTAACAAATGCAGACAACAGTCATTTTTCTGCTCTTCCAGCTTAGGTTAATGTTTGAGTAAACATTATTTTGGCTATACTATTAATGGACTGTAGTCCATAAATGACATGCTATTTAAGGACCACGTATGCCCTTCTTAGAGTGTTTTTGTGTGGTAAATGAAAACCACACAGAGGTTCATCCCAGGAAGAGGCCACACAGTGCACTGCTATTGTGTATTGAAGAAGGAACAGCAGAAGAAGGACCCGCTAGCAGTTCTGGAACAACTCTTCAATATCAAAGCACACTTTCAAGATGCCACCCTCTTGGCCAGTGCTTGTAAGGTCAATGACTTCCAAATAATTGAAGCTTTCATTAGATGTGTGCTTTCCTTGGGTTATTTAAGTGTGTTTGCTTCCATGGCTTATACAGAAACTGAAAAACATCCATCACCCTAACAAGGCCTGGAGGCAACCGGAAGGATATCAGGGGTCAGAGAGTTGGAAGCCAAGTGACTCCCAAGAGTCCACATCCTATGTTATTTTAGCAAATGTCTCTGACTTGTCATTCAAACCAGGATGGAAAAAAAAAAAATAAAAGAATGAAACAGAGGTTGTTTAAATAAAGGTCCTGCCCCACGGTTAGGCAAGCGCTTAGCTTCCCAAATGTCACTGGTAATGAGCAATGGTACTGAGAACTGCTTTGGTCCTGTGTCTGCAATCAATTTTTTCCCCCCTTTTGGGGAAAAAAATTAACCGAGTGTACCCTGAAAAGATGCAAGACTGCAGACACATTTCTAAGATACTCCAGGAGCAAGCCAATACCTTGAATGAAAGGACAGAAGGCAACTCCTGGAGTGCTAGAGCAGAAGCAGCACTGGGGATTCTCACCTCCGGGTTACCATCCTTCTCAGAGCGCCCCCTGCCGGGATAGCCAACAAGGATGCTCTGTTTCACTTGTTGACAAGCACAACATGACAAGTAACACTTAGAAAGCTGTGCAGTGAGTCAGCTCTAGGAGAATGACAGCTTCTGAAGATCTGGCCTCCGACCAGCAGCAGGGAAAGCCTTCTTTTCCTGGGATTGTACTCAAGGTGTTTAAATAAGGTGTAGTTAAACCAAAACTCAATAATGCCCAATAAAAGAAACATTCTTAAAGTACACTTATTCTTACACTTTCCAATTCCTACCTCACAATGTCCTCAAAATAATCTTAGCATCAAAATTTTGGTTATCCAAAAAGAAAAAGGAAGTTCCTTTTACTTCTTAAATAACCTCATAAAATAACTGTTCACTTTAAAAATAGTTTTGATTCTTTGCTTTGTTTTTAGAATATTCTAAATATGATAGAGAAATTCTCTTTTCTTAATAAATAATCAGGATCTAGCCAATTGTTTCTCAAATTATTTGGCCTACTATATTGTTTTCTGAATACCTAAGTGGGCATTTTAAACACAATTTAGAAAGTTGTTTATATTTAATATTGGTGAAATCAAAAGTGTGACTAAACCAATATATGCATTTATTATTTTTATTTTGTTCTACTTGAAACCAACTCCCAAGAGAAATGAGAAAGGAAATTATATTGAGTATTAGTAAATCAGATATTGTGGACAAAACATTTTTGTGTACTTAAAAAACATTGTTATGCATTGAAGTTTTTTTTTTTTAGTTTTGTTTTTGTGTTTTAGGGAAAGACATACAGGGTATTCAGGGTCTCGCTACTAGATGGGACTTGTAGTGATCTGCCTATTTATAGCCTCCCAAGATCTGGGATTATAGGCATGGGCCATGATGCCCAGTCTCAATTGCCATCTCAGGGCACCTGGGGTCAGGGCTGATACAGCAGGCCCAGGGATTGAACTTTCAGCCCCTGATTCTACCTAAAGAGCTTTAATTCCCTAAGGTATTTGGGAAGTCCTTGTATTGAAGTTTTAAAGAGAATAATTATAATTAAAGCAAGTTTTGGCTACCTATGCCACAGTATTCCATAGTGACACATTGTTCTTTTCTCCTTCCTTCATCTCTTCCTTCCTTCCCTTCCTCCCTTTCCTTCCTCCCCTTTTCCCCTTCCTTCCTTCCTTCTTTCCTCTCTCTCTCTCTTTCCTTCCTTCCTTCCTTCCTTCCTTTTTTCAAACATACTCAGAAACCTTTTTTATTTTGAGATAAGAGTTTTACTAAGTTTTCCAGGCAAGACTCAAACTTCCAATCCTCTTATCTCAGTTTCCCTCAGTGTGATGGGATTATGGGGCAAACATAGAATATCTTGCCAAACTTCTTTTTAAAAAGAAAGAGTTGCTTTTGATGTCCTAACTATTGATTTACTATAAATATCTTATACCATGGACTCCTCCTCAAATATTCTGCTCAAAATACAGTTTTAAGCAACTAGAACTTGTAGCCTTTAAATTCTATTTTTACCTTGACTTTGATCTTTCTTAACCACTCTAGAATTCAACTCTCACCTTCAGTTTGTCCTCTGTGGGTCCTCTTTCCCCATGAGGCTATTCCCCCACTTCCTGACCCTTACCCTTTTGTTTCGCTCTAAGCGTTCCTGCTTCCACTGCAGTGGAATGATAATAACTGTCCCATTTCAGCAGCCTCCTGAGACACCTCCACTGCTGCTCCTTCCAAGACCTCAGACCCAGATATAACCACAAATAGGCTCATGACTCCAATGGGGCTACTTGGCACAATGGATCCAATTAAAAAGATCCACGTACCAATGAGTGGCACAAGTGTCTTCCTGGTGGTTAACGTGTTTTGGATAAATGTCCCTAAAGACCTGTGTATTAAAGGATTGGTTCCCAGCTGGAGTGTTTCAGGAGGTGTGGCACTTTTAAGGCAATGGGAGTTCTTCAGCTCCTACCAAAATGAGTGTGCTCTGGATGCAGATCTTACTCATTGCCTGGAAAATAAGAATTACTTTCATAACAAAGTGTGCTGCTTATTGGAGCAGACCCTTCGATTCACTTAAGGATTTGATTTTCTTTTGCTCTGACTGATTTCTGTGGAAATCACTGAAGGAATTTCTGTACTGGAGGCAGAGAGGATTAAATACTTCACTAATGTCTGCCCTGAAAATAAAGGTGCCTGTCACTAAGACAGCATGAGTGTCTTTCCAAATTCCTCTAAAGTGAAGTCTAAACATGCCCTCACTGTAAATATGCAGTGTAATGTTTCTTGATTTTTTTTCGTGTATGAGAATATTAACTACAGTTTAGGTGGTAAATAGAACGACTAATTGTTTTGGAAATGCCTGTCTTATTTTCCACCTCCAATCATCTTGGAGCTGATGAAAAGGATAACTTTGTACTCTGAAACAGCCATCATCTCCTTCTTGATTTATGGCTTTGAACATATCAAGTCTACCAGGAGACCACAAAATGCAGTAGAGAAAACAGTGATTCATGCTGACTGCACTTCCTAAGGTTTTTTTCCAGCCTCAATGAAAACTGACAACAAATGCAAAAATCAAAGCTACGGGCTTCAAATTTTGGTCATTTTTGGTCATCTGTTGCTAGTCTCTGGGAACAAAGAATTTCAATTTCAGGAATCTGGCCAGCATGTTAATTTTTGGAAGTTGCAGTTGGTTTGCCAAACAGTCATCATCTTATTTTATAAACTGGATACAGTGTCCTGAATCAACACTTGTCATAATCCATTATACACAGCTCTGCTGTTCCCCAGCTGCTTCGCACATCCCCCTGCCTAAAATGGAATTTTAAAACTCAATACCTGAAGCATACTTGAGGCACTGTTAGCTTGTTACCTCTGCTTTGGCCACTTGGAGGCCATTAGAATTATTAAGACAACAGCCACAACAGCAGCAATCCAATGAACTTCTGCATCAGGAAAACACATCATTGAAAATTTCTGCCTTTCTCTAGTTTAAAACTATGGAAATTGTGGTTGGTCATCTTCAGGGAAAAAAAAACCCACAAGAGATCTGAAGAATGAGATGTGAGATAAAGCATAAGACGCAGATAGATCATGGGTGCTCTCACTCAAGAATGTTCCGATCTATCCAGCAGTTATTTAAAAGTGATTTTATTAAAGTTCTATGGAAAGGTCACTATTGCATTTCTATAATATTAAAATCTATCTTAGCATACAGAAATTCCCCATGAGCCTGAAATATTAGTTCAACACTAAGTTTATTAAGGTTTTGGCATGATTCAATAGTAACTTTCTCCAAATATCATAACCATTTGCAAATCAGATAAGCAGTGGGAGATAAAACTGTGGCTCATAAAAATAAAATCAAGAAAACAGCATCATTGCACATTAGTTCTTAGAGATTAGCTTTAAATATACTTGAAAATCAGGAGCCAGCTTATCAAAACAGTTCACTGTAGATGGGTACTTTTTTTCCACAAAGGAATCAGATAGAAACATGGTTAAGGTCATCGCATGTTTTGAAAAAAAAACCAGTAGTCTAAAGATAAATTATAATTGAGGTGCTAATAATAACTTTAGCTATATTCCCAGTCGCTCCTGGATGAGTTAAATGATGATATAAATACAGTAGTGACTAGTGTGTTGGTCTTGGGGCCCAATGTGTCTTCCATGTCAAATTTTCTAAGCCATATATTATAGGAAGAGCATAGTTTATCTGATATAATTGTCTGTTGTTTGGTAATGTGTTGAAGTTATTATGAGGTTTTTCCAAAGACAAAAACATCACTGTTAGCAAATAGGCTAGAAATGCTTTCTTTTGAAAGAAACACTTCCCAGAGCTCGCATAATATTCAGAATCTCCACAGATTCCTTCACAAAGGCAAATCTTTGACTCACAGAGTGGAGACTTGATCAGAGGCTGAGGAAGATTCCTGGCCCACAGCGGGATGTCCAAGAAGATGAGCACAGATACTCTCCCTGTTACATGACACAGAGATCCCAAAGTCTACAGATAGAGATACTCCCACAAATTCAACTCTGCTAGACCTCGGGCCTGCGCTTCTTAATTTACTTCATTACAGATTTTAACACTTCACTAGAATTCTCTGTCTCTGAAGTTATGACTCCCAATGACCTGAAGATGCAATACTATTTCTGTGCAAAATAATATGTCACATCTTAAGGCTTAAGTAAATGGCCAAGGAGCTGGCATGTCCTTTCTTGGCCACATGGAAAAAAAGTGAAGATCTTACTTATTCTTAGCCAGTAGAACACAAAGGCTTCAGGCCCAAAGAAATGAATGATAGGTGCCATTTGGCTAAACCAGGTACTGAAGAGCCTTTCCTAATTGGCACCATCCATACTTAAATCTACCCCTTTCACTATGGCCATCATAATCTCTTCAGAGGCTAAATTAGTACCCGCTTTTTCAGTCAAACTGTACATAGAAGGTGTGAAGGCTAAGGAGTGGAGACATCTCAAATGTGTCAACTTTATTTTCAACCTATTTGATTATTGATAAATCACCGAACTGAAGGCATCTATGCTCAAGGACTAAGAAGTAAATAAAAAAATAGCCTAATCTCCCAGCTAATTTCAAATATCCATCAATACACATAGTTCTACCAGAAACCCCCTAGTTCTACGAGATCCATAGTAGTTCATGCTAAAATATGCACTCTCCAGTGAAAAGGACTAACTTCAAGACCTGATTCAACCACTTACAGTGAAACCAGAAGAGCACATCACGGTCTGTATTCAGCAAGTCTCCAGGTCTGAAAACAGGCATGTTTATAATGTCACTTTCAATAAGGTTCCCAAGGAAGAAGAGATGACGCATGTTGAATATGCTGAGAGCAAGATGAGTCCCTCCAGATTTATGGAGCTCCTTTATTTCACAGAGGTGGTACAGCTATCCCAGCAGCTCCAGAACTTTCCAGCCTTTGCAGCGAAGCATGGCCTCCACTGCGGCCAGGCCCATCTCAGAGTCATCTGCCCACTCAATAGCTCTGCAGAGCTGTTCTTACTTGAGTCTTTCCCTTCCTAGCTTGAGAAATAGAAGAAATACTCTTCAAAGTTCTCCTGGGACCTAACAATAAATATAATCACTGGTCATATTATTTTCATGGATTTTACCATAAGAACCATCTACTTGCCTTTGATGGCTTTTTTCATGGAAAACAAATTTATGAAAAAGAAAATATCTTCATGCGTATGGCTATGCAGATGGCTATTGCAGCCTTTCACTTTGCCTGTCCCATTTAAAGCCCTGTGACATTAAATCCCTCATAATTCAAATAGCTAGCACACCTTTTTATTCACAGCACAAAGTACCTTGAACTTTACCGAAACACTTTAAGTGAAGCTATCTAGACCTCATCTAGAAACTAATATTTTTTGAGAATTTAAATTATGATAAAAGCAATACACAAATAGGGGATACGTTCTTTAGAAACATTAGATCTGTTAGAATAGCAGGAGTTGTTAGTAAACACTATGTGTTTTGATCTAGTCATCTGTTTAAGTAGAAGATGGCATTTCTGCACAAGCTAGAATAACATTGGGTATTTCCATGGATACTGATGATTTTCTAACATAGAGTCAGTCTTCAAAATGGGAGGAGAGAACCAGGCAAAGGATCTCTTTAATGCAAAAGGGAAAAAAAGCAAAGAGAACATGGAACAGAGACACACCCTTTTCTCTTTTATATCTGTCCAAAGCTAGATATCCCATATATGGGTTCTCAGAGGCATATAATCTTCCATACCAAACCTATATAAATCTCAATACTTTTGGATTTTTATCCATTATTTACTTGATCTCTCATTTTGCTTGGGACATGAGACAACGTACATAATGAACCACAGGGCCTCACTTCATGCAGCCTCATACGCCTCTCCCTTCATCTCCTCTTCCTTTCCCATCCTCACTGGGCTCTATCCACAGACTTTCTTCTTCACCCTACAGAGTCCATGCAAAATTGTACCTCAAGTTCTGTAATGCAAGAATCAACAGAGTAAACCATATTTGACGGTGGCTGAAGGTTCTGAGGAAAAATGCAGCTAAGAAGAGCATTACAGTGCTGGCCAGAGAGCTCAGTGGACTAAAGCACCTGCCTAGGCAGATGTAGAGCTTGGAGCTCGATCCCCTGTGTCAGCCCTGCCCCTGGAGTGTGCTGAGATGGCTATGTAGACGGGGTGTGGTGGCACACACCTATAATCCCAGCGCTTGGGAGTCTGGAAACAGGAGGATCACTATGAGTCCAACCTGTGTAGTGAGACCCCGGAGACCCTGTACTAAATACATAAAAAAAATAACATTACATTATATAATGCAAGGGAATGGACTAGGATATTAGAGTTAAAAACAGCCTCTTCCTTCTTTGTCAAGGGATTGTTTATTAAGGACTTCAGTGTGTCCCTTCTAAACTACACACCATAAAGAACACATTAGTGGGTAAAGCACAGACCCCATACTAAGGAATTCAAATTCAGCAGAGTCCTAGAGGCAGGCAGACTGCTCAGCACAAACAACCTATCTCTTTGCAAGAATTTGGGGAAAAGAGAGATAAGCTCTGCTAAGGGAGACCCAAGCAGGAAGACTTCCTAGGGAATCTCTCAACATGCTGGAAGACTATGTAGTCAGCAGGCAGGAGTCGAGCCATAATTCAGTTTGAAGACTTAAATCACTTCATACAGTGTGCTGCCCTCATACAAGACCAGTCTCCAGCCATGTAATTGTGAAAGAGGGAACCTGGGAAACTCGGGACTTCTCAGTACGGCTCACTGTCCAAGCCTGAATGAACTTGGGAAAATAAAAGAGATATAACTTTGTCATTTGAGGCAGACAAAACACCTAATAGCATAGAATGCTGTACTCACCATCCTCCTTGGCACACCCAATGCCCCACTCTGGGCGGGGAGCACCAGTCCATGGGCAGGAAGTGTCTGTTCACTCCCTGCCTCTTCTTGTGGTACAGCAGAGCATCCCCTCAAGGGTCACAAAATCTTCCTAAACCTGTGCTGTACTTTTTTGCCATGTGACTCTGTAGCTTCTATCATGAAGGCATAGAAACTATTTTATTACATGGGTTTCAGGAATGGTTTAGACCTCATCTAAATAAGAGGCATGAACATCACTAGCACTCTGGAGCTTTCTTGCTTGCTTATCTTTGGAACCCTGAGACTACCAGGTTTAAAAGGATGGGAAAACAAAATAAAAAATGACAGGCCACATGGGGAGCAGACTCAGTCAATTCAGATATCCCAGATGAGGCCCCAGCTATCTGGTGAGATCCTAACTGAGATCACCCAGCTCTCAATGAACCATGCATGTCCAGCAAATCCACCAACACACACATGATAGTGTGAAAAATAAGACATGATTGCTTCCTAAATTCACACAATTTTGGTGTGGCTTGTTACACAGCAAAAGCTAACTGACATAGCTATTGAAATATAAAAAGTGGAATGGAAGCACAGCCCTAGCAGGTAAGCAGGCATTGTGATCACATTATAGAAATGCTGTCTTTGAGCGATATTTTAAAAATTGAAGAGCAAAGGAAGGAAATCCAGAGAAAGAATGGATGCAGCAATTAGCAACTAGCACGGCAATCCAGATTAGAAGCATGGAAATATAATTTAAAATTAAAGTCAACTACCTACGATTTCTTTTCAAACAAGACACACAACTATAATAATTGTTAACAATCCATTTTTTATATGGTCACTAATTATTATCAACACAAAAATGTTGCCTTTACTGTTAGAATCTTCACAGGGAAAAATCTGCATCTGATTCATCTCTGATTCTCTTCTTTTTTTTTTTTTTTTTTTTGTCTTTTTGAGACAGGGTCTCACTATGCAGTTCAGGCTGGCCTTAAGCTCACTTTGTAACTCAGGCTGGTCTCGAACTCACAACAATCCTCCTGCCTCAGCCTCCCGAGTGCTGGGATTACAGGCATGCGCCACCACGCCCGGCTCTGATTCTCTTCTGCTGGCTTCTCCAAATCTTGTACCTGAAAGAGTGACAGGTACTTTAATGGGCGACCAGTAAATCTTTAAGGAAGGAATAAGTGACTGAATGAAGAAGGGATGTTGTGCACCATGCCACGTAATAAGGCCCTGTGTCTACATTTTATTCTAGATCCCTCTAAATGTCAGGCCTGATTTGCTTTCACCTGAATTGTTCTTATTTATAACTTCTGTTCTCTTCAGAAACATGAGTAAGACCAAGACTATATGGACACACAGAATGGCTAAGTCATTGAATGAGGGCCTCTGGATTTTATGATAGCATTTTATAGCAAGGAACACACAAAAGTCATTACAACATCTGACAGGATTGCTCACTTCTGTATGTTTTACTTTTTGTTTAATTTAAGGGCCTGATCCTGTTAGTAAGGATAAGTACTATAATCATGCAACATTTGTTGAAAGTTAGTAAGTTTCAGGTTGTAAAGTCATTTTTAAAATTTAAATAATAGCAAAAGACATTGATAACCATAGACACTTTTCTAAGGAATCTAATCTTTGATTCATTCTCAATACAATTTTGCAAAACATTCAGCTCCACATTTCTTTTTTTTTTTTTTTTTGTCTTTTTGAGACAGGGTCTCACTATGCAGTTCAGGCTGGCCTTAAGCTCACTTTGTAGCTGAGGCTGGTCTCAAACTCACAGCAATCCTCCTGCCTCAGTCTCCCGAGTGCTGGGATTATAGGCCTGTGCCACCAGGCCCAGCTTTCAGCTCCACATTTCAGACTACCACAGATTATCATTCTAAATAAAAAATATGCCCTACCTTCGGGGGGGGGAGAAATGTAGGTACTAAAATATTGTGATAAACACAACAATAAAACATTGTAGAATTCAGTTGTGCTTATACATCTGTTTAGCTCCATAGTGCACTTCAACTAGTATCATACTTTCCAAGTCTAGGACATTTTCATATCATTTTTACCTAATAAACCATGAATTGTTTTATTTTTTCAATTATGTACTTGGTATAGGGTCTCACTATGCACTTCAGACTTTTAGCGATCCTCCTGCTTTCAGCCTCCCCAGTGCTGGGATTACAGGTGTGAACCACCATGCCCAGACTCAGTTACTGGCTGAGTGTGCCCAGGGGCTGGTCTAGCGCGGCAGGACTGGGGAATTGAACCCTGGTCCCTGCGCTCACCAAAGAGGTGCTTATTCCACTGCTATCTCACAAGACCTCATGAATTGTGTAATACCCAGGCCACCTTAAACTGACCCACGTTTGACCCCTACCACCAGCCCCCGGTCTAAGACCCCCTGATTGTTCTCTTCTCTGTCCCTTCTGTACAAACATTTCCTGTTTTTGCTGACCAAACCCTTGGTTCCCACCACCCACCCTTCCCATATCCGTGCCTTACGGCATAGAAGCCCCTTCCCGCATCCTTGGTTCCCACCACCCACCCTTCCCACATCCGTGCCTTCAATACAGAAAGCCCCTTCCCATATCCGCACCTGACAGCATAGATGAGATTACAATGGCCCTCGGGCCGCCCCCTGCATGTTACCTCGGCTTCCAACTAATGGGCTTGTGCCCCATGCCCCCTTCACCGCTTTTAGCTTCTGTAACCATGCTTGCCGACCCCCAAATGTACATGTCCTGACCCAAATTTGGACATAATGTATGTCTCCCCCAATCAAAATTGTCCCCTACCCCCTAATGGCCATCTTAGCTTCTGTGCCGATGCTTGCTTACCCCTCCCAGCCTGTGGTTTTTGAGCATAAAAGCCCTGCTGCCCAGCCCTCGGGGGCCCCTCCTCCTTTTCTCATGGAGAGGCTACCCGGTGGGTACCACCTAAAATAAAGCGCTTCTTTTCTTTTGGACTTGCCTCGTTGTCATCTGATTTTGAGTTACAACAAATTGTGTTAAATATGTTACTGTATAGCAAGAAAAATACTATTCTAAGCCGGGCGTGGTGGCACAGGCCTGTAATCCCAGCACTTGGGAGGCGGAGGCAGGAGGATTGTTGTGAGTTCGAGACCAGCCTGAGCTACAAAGTGAGTTTAAGGCCAGCCTGAACTGTGTAGTGAGACCCTGTCTCAAAAAAACCAAAAAAAAAAAAAAAAAAGAAAAATACTATTCTACTTTTTTTTTTACACATACACTATTACTTGCTATTTCACAAATTATGAATAGTAACGTTCAAGTGTTCAATTTCAATATTGTGTTCTAAAATATTGTCACACATTATCTGTACAAAGGGTTTTATTTGTTTTGTTTTCTTTTGTAAGTGTTATTATTGGGTTAGTTTTGTAGAAAGGCCTGAAGGAATTACATCAGTTGTCTAAAGTCACAAAGCTCCTGAAAGGTGAAGCCAATATTTAAACTAGATAGCCTCATCCCAGAGTTAGAAAACCACACTGTTATGAAATACTGCTGTCTCTCATGGCAGATCTTTTAAAAACGTGAAGTTACTGAGAAAGTCTTAAACATAATTTAAGATGAGAAATTCTGGAGAAATGTTCAAAACAGCATCTATTATGTAAAATGTGGTTCACCTTTTTAAACTTTTTTTGATCTCTCAGAGCAGATGTTTCTCTGCCCTAAGCTAAGAGTCTCCTTCCTGTCTCCTTCCTTTGCTGAATCCTAACTCAAGCGTGCCTCCAGGCGCTGTTATTAGGAACACATGTTCAGCCTTGGGAACCGGACTCCTGAGACCCCACCTCCTGCAGGGAGTTGATGAAAGGCTGACAGCTGAATTGACTGCAGCCTGTTCGAAGAGAACTTTAGATAACTTCATTGTCTTTTCTGAGAGTGAAATGTCATGAGGAAAGACGAGAACAAATGAACAGCAGCGCAGGTCGGAGGTACACAAGGAAAAAGTCATGAACAAAAATGTCCAACCAGGGCAGGTATGACTTTTTACGCCATTTTTCCTCCTGGAAAGAATGTCTTCCGGGCTAGTAATGCTGGCTCAGAGAGGATGAGAAATTCATGATGTGAAGACAGGGGCCTTACCTCTTGCCTGCCCTCCAGTATTCTTTGGCCCTGGCTAATCTTATTTTTCAGGTCAATGGGGGATAAGAACAGCTGGCCCCTTTGATACATTTTCCCAACTCCTCTTCTCCACTGGACAGTCCAATGTGAAGAGCTAGCTTGGGATCCTTCACTAATAATCCCAACTTCCTCAAGAAATGGAAAGAGTACTAAAGGGCCTTGAAATATAGTGAGTCTCTCCTGAGGGCCAGCAGTCAGTGGCTCCCTCAGATCAAATTGCTCAGGGGCCATGACCTAAACTGCTAATTAATTTTTACCCCTAGAAGGTCCACAGTCCCCTCTTCTAATCCCATGACTTGTTCTGGGCACAACAGCCTGTTGGCTCCTTCTGGTTCCCAGCAGAGCCAGAAGGGACACAACAAGCCAGTCCCTTCATGTCAGCTTTGTTCAAGTGCCTTGGGGCTGAGTGTTCTGCAAACAGCACTGGCCAGCAGCCAGTCTCTCTGTAGCAGCAGAAGCTCAGCACACTCTAAACCTTCCATGGCAGAGTAGGTTAAAGCCAACTGTGGCAATGCCACAAGATAGGAACAGGGTGAGGCCATGAGATGTGATTGTTTAAAGAGCTTTTCATACTGTGGGTAAATGGGAGTCATACTATTTTAAATAAAAAGGTCCAACGTAATATATACAATCTCCACTATTCAGAAGAGGAACAGACACAAAATGCATGAGATCTGAAGAAAAAATACTCTGATGTTAGCTATGAGTTTCATCTGGGTGTCAGCTTCCTGACAATTATCTTCTTTTGCCTCTTTTATGTAGTTTGTGATTTTTTAAAAAGTATTGCACAGGGAAAAAGTGGCTAAGTGGTCGAGGCGATGGACTACTGAAAAAATATTGTTTTAAATGACTTATAATCTTTGCACACTTGTATGAGGCATGAAGTGATGTTGTGACTCATACATAATTTTAATGTTTCTTGTTAGTATTTATCAGTATTCCTCTTTCCATAATAAATTATCAAAATAATGATAAACTCATTAGAAGTTGCTTATAAAATCAATGGTTGATGTATCTATATTTCTTATTTCAAAGTTTAAAGTTATCTTTGTTTACGATACTCTTTTCCATTTTCTGTTGTTCTTGATACCTAAAATGAATTCCACACCCCAGTCATCTCCTCATCCTATAACCTTATTTATCCTTTGATCACTTGCCCCTTAAAACTTTCTAATCCCCTCATCTCTTGACTCTCACAGCACTTTATATGCCCCTGTCCAACGTAATGCGTATTTCCATCAAGCACTATAAATATCTCATGTTCATGTCCAAGCCTAATGCAATGTTTAGATGCACAGGGACACAAATTAATTTCTGTGTATCCTGAACTACTGTTGTACTTAGGAAGCACTCAGTATATACTTATACATAAAAAGATGAGGGCAAAACAAAGGCAGAAAAATAGGTTCAATTTTGAAATCTGTCCTTGAGGATTGCCTAGCCTCTAACCAAATAACATCCTCCCATTTTACCCCACAGTTTCACAAAGTTATTTCCCATCTAGCATCATAGGCATCAGGTGAACATTATAACCAATGTAATGTGGTTCATTTTGCATGTCAGCTGCCATCTGGTCCTTGCAATAATTACACAGCAGCTACGGTGGACAGCAGTGGAACACCAGGACTCAGATCTGCTAGCTCTGAGATCCTAGGCTGCTGCCTGAAGCTGCAGGCGGAGTACAATGATCCCACTCATTTAGCACTTATTAGGGTGCTGGTAGATGCCTGCACACTGAGGACTGACCGTAATGCCTAGCAGTGAGCAAATCTCATCATGAAAGGCAGCTAGGGAAACAGAGAGGTAAATAAATATGCCAACATCTTTGCTTGAACTTTTTCCTAAACTTACCTAAAAGGAGGGGTGGGAGAGATGACTCAGTAGCATAAGCGTCTGCCTGGAAAGTGTGAGGTCCTGAATTCTATCCCTGGTGCTGATAATAGACAGAGAGACAGACAGACAGACAGACAGACAGACAGACAGACAGACAGGTAGACAGATAGACAGACAGACAGACAGACAGATAGACAGATGGATAGATGATAGATAAATAGATAGATAGATAGATAGATAGGTAGGTAGATAAGATAGATATTTTATGCATTTATTGAATAAAGGTACTTGAAAAATTATCTTTTGGATGTTACGCCTAAGTGCTACATACCTCCCATCAGATGCTGTTCTTAAAAATCAAGTCCTGCCTGAAAACCCTGCCTGTAGAGCACCAATACCCTTGTTTTCAATTTGCAGTGAAATACATTAGCATGAAAATCACAAATCACTTCCTTGATTTACAGGGCACTTGAGTTTGCAGGAGGTCACCAATATGAACTTCAGCCTTTCGGATGCAAGTCAACCTCCCACCCCATGCAGGTTGAAGCAAGGAACTGGAACTTCAGAAATTCCACATGGGGGGGAATTTTGTTTGCTCTGACTTTAACTGACTTTCTGTTTTCACTGTTCAAGGCTCCATCAAAGCCTGAGCAAAGCATTCATTCTGAGTGACTTATTACATCCAGTTGAACAAAAATAGCAGGCAGTGGTTACCTTGTAAGGCAACAGGCCTGTCCTGGGTGCCCCAAGTCACGCACTACATCCAAGTGTTCCTAATTTGTTTATTTTAGAGAAATCACAGAGCGAAATGATCAAGAGAGCACAACTCTCAGAGGACAGTTACCTTGCTCTAAAACTGTATTGCCCGGTCTGTGTGTCCCTTGAGCAGGGTTTTGGGGCCCCATACCACTGAGATGGGAAGGTTGTCCATGTCATCTGCCATGACATTTGGGGCTCTCTGGTGATTAGTCTCCCGCCCCACTCCTTTCTGAAGTGAATAGTGCTCTACAACGAATTATCTCCATGTGACTCATAAGGGATCTAGCTGCACCAGAGGAAAGACCCTCCTTGACATTCGGAACCATTAAGAATGTAACTAGCAGCTGCCCTTTTGTAGTTACAGTGCAAGGTTAACAGCTGATAGGCTAGTAATTGGTCTACTGTGGGGAGTTTGGAATTGGAGGTCAGATGGTTTGACAGTGTGTGTCTTTGATCTGGTTTTGCCATAACTTTTTAGTAGGGAAGAGAAACTGCATGGGCTGAAGTGAGGAAGCTAAGAACTCTGTATTCTTATGTTCTCAGGGATATAAACAAAGCTGTTCTTTTCAAAACATCAAATCATTAACTGCATATCAAAGCAGCATCGTTCTTTCTTTATTCTGTTATGCTGGGGCTTGTTTGGTCTATCTATAGAAACAGCTCATGCTTTTTACAAAAAAATAAACTAAGAACTCTTTGAATATTATGTTGCTATGTAGTCCTTCCTAGCTTAAATATGTTTACTCTGCAGAAAAGCTGAAATTTTACTCAAGTGTAACCACTCTGTGTGACCAGCACAAGGCAAACTCTTCTCATGCCTGGAATGAAACTGACCATCGCAAAGCACAAATAGTTGAAAAGCTGGTTTCCAGGAGCCTTATCCAGGCCCTCTCAGACCTCACCACAGAGCCAGACTACCAGGGGTGTGGGGATCTTGCTAAAATTACAGGTGGATTCATTAGGTCTGGGGTGCAGATGGATGCTGTGTATGTCTAACACTCATTGGTGACCTCTAGGCCTCCACTCCACGTGTACTAAGTAGAAGGGAATTAAAAGGTACTTGAAACTTTGAGGAATTGTTTATTATCAAAGGACTAGACTATGTAGTGAGCTAGAGGTAGAAAAGTGTGCATGGAAGGGTAGGAAGCAAAAGCAAGGCTGAGGCATGCAGCAGAATCAGCTAGAGTTAGGGCTCTACTAGCCACACAACCTTGGGCAAATCCTCAGATCTCAAGTATTTACTGTGTAAAACAAGACAGTAATCCTCCTCTCAGAAGAGAATGAAGATATACACATGTACACAGAGACTTGACCTTAACAGGGACTCATGACTTACTGTTTCCTGACAGTTCAGTAAAGTCCTTTTATTAGCCCTCTCTTCTGAGGCCCACACCTGAGTCCTAGCCTGTGCAATGTGAACCAAGGTGATCTGTGTCCACAAAGGCACGGCTGAGAAAATCCTCCCCGACATGTTCACCCCTCCTCTTGATCTTCTCCTTTCAGCTTGAGCTCATCTCCAATGGAACTTGGAAGCTACATATTCAAGCTTTTGTCAGCTTGGAGTCCTCATTAGCAGAAAACATAGGGCAGGCCCACCAGCTCCTGCCCCTGCCCAGTATATTTAGGTGGGGGAAAATAAACTTGAAGCATGTTGGAGCATATACATCCCTCTTTGTTCAGAAGCTATCTCTCTTATGCAATATTCTTCTTCTCTTTGCTTTCTTCCATCGCTCCCCCTGCCTCCCTAATGCAGTTTCTCCTGAAACAGACCCACAGGCATCCTTATAAATCTTGAAATCAATATATTGATGTCCAAACTCACCTCCACTCTTTCCTGGTACAGCACAGTTTTAAGTACACTTAAAATTCCCACTCTCACTTTCATGGTCTATAGCAAAAAGGTCCCTAACATTGCTTACCTCAGGGAAAGGTCATGATTGGGTACTGGCAGTAAGCACACCACAAACTTTCTCCTCAATTTTATACCCCCCATATCAACAAGGTCTCATGTGATTAATAGATCACCTGTTTCTTCTCCACCAAGTATTTCATAAGAAACAGAACTCATCATTTGGGGAGTGGTAGAAATCAGTATTTCCCCCAATGCGGCAAAATTTTAGACAGCCTTTGCTGCATTCGAAGAGCTCCAAAGTGAAAGCCCCATAAGTACAATGTCTGTTTCACATTTAAATGAATAAACATCACACAATTAAAAGGGGGGGATAGAAAAGTCATTCCCACAGACTTCTAAAAATCTTAAGTAGGGCAGACATTGTCTAGAGAACTTAATGAGGTATATTTATAGGATCTACTTATTTGCTCCCTTCATCGCAGATAAAGCCTATCAGTAAAGACAGAGGCCCAAGAAAAATCACAGTTCCTGTTTCTCAGGCATCCCACGGTAGAATCAAAGAGGAAAAACACAAGGCCTGGTTTTCATGCGACAGGAGAAAAATTCTTCTTCAACACTGGTTCACTGAAGGACAGAAGTTCCCTTTATGAATACATGAAGACCGGTAGAAATAGCTTTCACTGCTCCTTGTCATATACATGACGGTTCACACACTTCCCTCTTCAAGCATGTGTTTACATGTATATGGAGAGCAGGGTGGGACTGAGATTACTGGGGAGGTGAAAGTCACACTCTGTCTTAACATCTCAGGAGAATCAGTCATTATGCTAACCAGGACTAGCAGATTTTCTTTCGTCCTTTCTTCCTAATGCCAAATTAGAGGGATTAGCACTGCTACTCGCAAGTGCTTCCTGAAGGAAGCATGTATGTAAAGTTTCTGACAAACACAAGTAGCATCCCCTCAAGAGATTACAGCATTACAAACAAAAGTGCAAGAGACCAGGAGTCTGTAGAAAACATGTACACCTGTTCCTCTGACATTTGCCCTGCCCCTTCCTTTCTCTATGGAAAGAATAATAAGAATAATAAAATGCTGAAAAAGCCCTACCCTGGCTCACCACCGCCCAAAAGATAAAAGCCAACATTAGCTAGCACAGGTTATCAGAGACTCACATAATATGGCTCTAGTGTCACTCTTGTCACCCTACCCAATCCCCACTGTCGCTATGCCTCTGTCTCTGTCTCCTCTGCCTCTCTTTCTCTCTCTTCTCTCTCTCTGTGTCTCTGTCTCTATCTCAATCCCTCTCTTTCTCCAGACATAATGACTATCTAGGTATGATGTTCTATCCAAAGAGCACCATCTTACACTCTTGTCTTCTGCTTTCTTCCCTTGGCTAATTCCTATGTATCATCCATGATTCAACACAGATACCATTATTCTGGAAAAGCTTTTACAAACCAGCACCATGGGATGTGGAGCTCACTTAGAATCTTGTTTCTCTCCTCTCACCAGCACATAAGGGTATGGGCTCTGTAGCCGACTGCCTAGATTCAAATGCTAGGGAAGCCTTTCACCTCTGTGTGATCTTTAACAGGTGACTTAATTTCTCTGTCTCATTTTCCACATTGGTAAAATGAGAATAATCACAGTGCCTACCTCAAAAGGGTTGCTTTTGAGGAATAAAAGACTTGATACAGAAATAACTGGAAGGTCTGATGTTTAGTTATTGGTTAATAAATGTTAGGCAGGAATAATAATAAAAGGGGTAGTGATATTATTTTATACTCATTTTGCAGCGTTTCTTTTTCCTTGATTAAATGTTTTGCAAAAGCAGGTGCATCATTATTAATAGTGACTTCAATGATACTTGAAATTATGGTCAAGTACATTTTTCACAAACAATGTACAATACATTGTTTTTATTAAATCTACATCAAAGATTAAAACCAATCAAAGATTTCTACCTTTCTGAATTGTCTACATCCTCTGAATTAGAGGGTATATATATATATATATATATATATATATATATATTTTTTTTTTTTTTTTTTTTTTTTCCAACTTCAGAAGTACTTTCATTGAACAAAGCACAGAAAATACCTACTGTGTATCCAGCACTATATGGGATATCCAAAGAGCCACAATGAAAATTAAACAATAGTTACTGCAAGCAGGAGCTTGCAGTCAAGCTCATCACTAACAGTACATGAAGTGTAAAGAACAAATGATCGCACCAGAGTCACCACGCCCATCTTATCCTAAGAGCATGCGCACTACCAAGTTCATTGCCGCTGCTTGTATGCAGGAGGAGAACACACTCACAACCAATTGAATTGATGACACCCAAGCCAGTGCTCCTACAGCTTGTCCGCATTGCACACATAGACCTAGCAAGTACATGACCTATCACAATGAATGTGCTTAGGAGGTGCTAAAACAGGGCTGCCCAGGCTGATACTGACTGCAGTTTTGGCTCCCTCAGGAAGAGAAGTGATGGGGAAGAGAGACAGGCCCTTTGTAGGTCAAGTTGGAGCCAGAAGCTGCCGTGCTGACCACAGCAGCGGGTGAAAGGTTGGCAAAGCCACATCGTGGATGTCTGACTGCCAGTCGGCATCCTCATTGGCAGAACTAAAGCACTTGTTGCAAGGTTTTAAGCCTTAATCTGATTTAATTTATCCAATTATTTTCAAATGGTATAGCAGAATCCCATTGCAACAAAGTTCTGTGGTAAGAGGTCAGATCAAATCACATCCTTCCAAAATCCAATAAGCCCACACTCACTCTCGGAAAAGACCCAAGTAATTTAGTTAGCCCGGATGTTCAATGTGACTTCTGACTCTAGGTACAAGCGTTACAAAGAATTCCATTGCATTTGCCATTTGGGTGACCCTTCTTGGCAGAAGCACAATGTTTCTGAGTAGCAATCTCACTGGTCCACTAAGCTTTATATGCAGGAGGCACTATTGACTCCTGACTCACATTGTTCAAGAACAATTTACAGGAAAGTAATCTGATAAGCAGGTATTGCCTTAATTATAGAAGTCCTTAATTACGCATGTACATAATTATATGTGTTCAAATTAGCACTGACAGTGTCAGTGCCTCCTGAATGACATCAAGCATAAGTGGAAAGGAAAACCACTACCTCTAGTTAGCGATTAGGCATAGACTTGTTAGCAGACAGTATTAGATTCAAAAATCCTTCTGGAAGAACTTCTTCAATCATAGGGAGGAACATAACTTTATTCATTCTCAGTTTCCTCAACTTCTAGATACTGACAATAATACTAGCTACCTGATAAGACTGGGAGACAATAAATATAGTTCCCAGGATGTCTGAGCTGCAGGAGGCAGAAACAAGCTTCTTGGTGCTTTTATCTCTGACAGCTCAGTGCACCTGTCAGGGTTCTGCTCTCAAGTACAACTTGGAGTAGGCAACCATGAAACCGGAGACAATGAACAACCACAGAACCTTCTTTAGAAAAGCGTTGAAAGCCCAGTCCTCCGGGGATAGAAGGATACAAAACTGGATAATTACATCCTACCCAAGGCAGCCCTTAGGAACTGTCCAGCTGGATGATGTAACTTCTTTTCTTAGCTGTTCGCTATTAGTGTTTTCTCCTTTTCTAAAGGAGAAATCAATTTCTACAATGAGTCATGAAAATATGCTGAAATTTGTCTGGAGGAAAGGCTTGTTTCTGTGAAAAGAGCCAAAAAATACCAGTTTTTCAAATGAAAATTGGGGTGGCCTTCCCTAACCTTACAGTTCTAGTCTAAAACCAATCAACAAATATTCATTCAGAAAGTATTTAAATTTTTTGGAAAAATGGCAGGCATATGCACAGGCAGCAGGTAGCACAGCTGATCTAAATGTAAGTATGGGGAGCACTCCGTCCCTCGAGATTTGTCTGATTATCCTGCTCCTACTCAGAAATGACAATTAGACTAACAGTCTTATTAGTATCAGTAAAGAATACTTAGTTTGAAATCACTCAGGAAAGAGAAGACATTTACTTTCTTTTGGTTTCGCTTCATCTTGTTTTCAACCATGAGCAGGAGACAAAGTGGTTTCCATAACATCCACGGGTTGAAAAAAATATATGGAAGCATGGGGAAATGGCTCAGTGGAAAACACTTGTCTAGAGAGTGTGAGATCCTGACTTCGATCCCCAGCATAGCAAAAATTAAAAATTAAAAAAATAGAGACTTTCATTAGAGGAAATATGTGATGCTCAAAAACGCAGGCCAGGAATGGCAGGTACGTACAATGGCATACTGTTCAGCAATAAAAAGATAAGGATTATCTTAACCCATAACAGATGAAATTCAAATGCTTTCTACTAATGTCAGACCCAATAAGTACTGTGTAATTCCTTTCATATGACAATTTGGAAAAATCAAAGCCAGCAGTGATGGAGAACAGAGCAGCAGTTATCAGGGGATACAGACAGAGAGCAGGCATGAATACAGAGGCAGCATACTGGCAGGAATGGAGCTATTCCGTTTCCAAAGTATGCAGAGCACAATGCAGTGCACTATCCAATACACACATAATCTATATCAAAATGGGAAACTTTTACTGTCTGTAAATGTACAAATAAGATTTTAAAACGAAAACATGCAATTCATTTCTAGTGAACTTTAATCTTTGTATGATTTTAACCTGTCATAGACAAGAGTGGCTTCTCTTCAACAGAGAGACTTTACTAATAAAATCCTAGGAAAATCAATTTTTAAAAACTAGCGATACTATCGATCCTCTCCACAGAGCTCTGCTCTACCAGTTCTTTGCTTAGCGAGGTCAGAAAGTTGAGCCACTTTGTTGAAACAAATTTCCGTGACTATTTTCCATCTAAGTTCTGCTAGCTCACATAAACTCACATAAATATCTCCAGGACAATGGCAATGCTGCTGCTATGGCTCTGGGTAACTGAGGTTTTAGAATTTATGTACAGCGGAGGTTGGTGTCACAGAAGCAGTTCAAGATCCAATGGGGGGGCAGGTCTGCACTAGTCCTCACTCTCTGGTTATCTAGGCAATTTGGTATCTATTCAGTCTTTTTGCTAAATACCTTCTACTTGAAACACCTTGCCCCTGCAAGGTGTCCTTTCCTTTCCTTGATCTCTGTTGGTACAAACCCAGTGTGTTAATACAAATGCTCCAGGTCATAATCTGCAAGGAAGCTCTAGAACCATTCAATTTAAATGTAGCAATCCATGCCTAAGTGGACTATCTTCTCATTTGACCAAAGTTTTCAGAGTTACAAGGTCCTGCTCACTCTCCAGGACCAGCAGCATATGCAAATATATGCTAATGTCCCTAGAGTTGAGGGCTCCAGGTTCCTATTCAGATTTGACTTTTTTTTTTCTCCTTCATTATGTAGTTCAGATTGACCTTGAACTCACTTTGTAGCTCAGACTGGCCCTGAATTCACAGTGATTTGCCCGGCTCAGCCTCCAGAAAGCTGGGATTCCAGACCCACTACATGCAGCCTAGCTTCAGGCTCACATACCAGTAGCATCAGCACTCACACAAGAAAGACTGGCTCCCAGCTATCTCTGTGAACTCTCAGATCAGAGCTTCTTCACCTTGCTTGGTTAGACCTAAGTACTCTGTTCACTCCTGAAACAACAACATTCCTGCCTCTGTGCTGTGGAGGTCACAGGCCGCTTAGCTTCCTCCCCTCACTGACAAATGAAGACAGAACGTAAGACCTATTACTTACTGACCTATGTCGGGGTATTCGTTACTTGGAGGTTTTCCGTTGTTCATTATGCATATTGACACATATTTAAATGTGTCCTACCTCCTCTGTTAAGGATAACCAGCTTAGTTAAGCCTAAAATAAGTCCTGTAGACTTGTTTAAAGAAAAACGTCCCATGAGACTTGGTATATGTAGCCTGAAGTATCAGGAATAAGCCTCATTTTTAGACGCCTAGGGACTGAGCTCACTGCATTGTTCCATCTCCAGAGAGGAGATGTGAGCAAATTCCAAACACTTCCCCACCTTATGCGCAACCTTCAGCAGGTAGAGCACGTGGACAGGTGCATGATGTCAGGGTTCTAAGGAGAAACACGTCAGGAAGGGTCACAGTGCACCAGAAAGGCTAAATGCACTTAGGAAAATCCCCGGGCACAGCAGGGGCCCGATGAAGGCAAACAGGTGACCTGAGTCACAGCCTGCTATGCTAGGAGGCAATGCTCTGAGATCAGGAATGGACAGAACACCAAGATCTGACCAGTAAGAATCAGCCAGCTCAATTTGGAGACTCCCCTGGCACCCACAATACACAAGAGTTTGTAAGAAAGACACAGGATGATTTAAGTTACAGGCTGACACAATGCTGCCATCAACCCAACAGCTGATGAAATGTCATATTTGACATATGCTTAATGAAACACTGAGTCATTTTAATGTTGTAGTTTTCTTCTCAGATGTCACAGCAGTAAATTTTGCTCAGAACCTATTTTGGAGAGCAGCTGTGACCAGAGCTGTAGGGGATAAAGCACTGAAAGGGTCTTTCTTTCCTTTTTTTTTTTTTTTTGGCAGAACCAGGGATTGAATGCAGGCTCTTGCACTTTCCAGGCAAGCACTGATAGTACTGAGCTATCTCCCCTGCCCTCTTTCTTTCATTCAAGCTGCCTTATCACAACATTCATACAGCATGCCATCATCCACTATGCTCTTATTTACTAAAAATCTGTCCTGTTCCTATTGTGAAATCATAGATTTCCTAGGCCTCTCTTCAGTTAATTCTCATCTAGGACTAGTTCTGTCTCATTACCACTGACTTAGAGTTCTAATGCTAGAATTAATGTACTTGGGGATCTTTGCTTTTACAAGTAAATTCTGCAATTTGATATTAACCTATTTGTGGCACTTAAACCTAGGTTTTTTATTCTTATTATATGGGGATTCATCAAAGGATGGATATAGTCATGAACCAAATCAGAAAAAAAGAACTCAGAAAATTGCCCACCAATACTCTACCCAGCCTCCATTTTCAACAAATAAGCCAGACATCTAGAAAATGGAAAGGAAAACAACAAACAAAAATCACACTAATATTTGTTCAAGTACTTTACAGTCAGACTGAGATGGTAGCTTTCAGAAAAGGAAAAAAGTACAAGTACCTAAACAATTTCCAGGAAGACTCTTAAAGTCTTCAGACAAAATATAATAAAAACAAGAGCTACTAACTGGTAAAGTTATGAAATTCTAGTAAGTGCAGAATAAATTGGTAGGAAAACATTATTTCTACAGTGAGTGCTGAAGCGCACAGTGGACCTGATTACCTAGGCGGAGGCCTTATGGCGCTAAGGGAGAGCTGTGTCATGCTCACAGCTCCACTGGCTAATGCGAATTGGTGCTCACCGAATTTTAACCTGAAAATGAATTAGAAAGAGATTTAATTAAACAAACAAAAAGAAAGGCAGGCTTGAGGCAGGGACTAAGATTCTACAATTCTAGTGTAGCAAGGCTCTGGATTTCAATATTTTTTTTAAAAAACAGATTTCCCTTGGATTTGAATCAGCCTCATAACATCATCATGTCCTTACACCGTTAATGAGTGTTAGATGCTCAGATATTTAGCAAGCGATTTCTTACCACAAGTAAAAAGTTCACTGAGCAATTTCCCCCACCCCGTCTCAGCTGTAGTCTTACAACAGTGGTCTTCAAGTGTGGGAATGCCTCAAAGCTTCTTGGAGGGCTCGTAAGAACATACTACTGTGTTCTGCCCCCACAGCTTCTGGGACCCTGGGATGGAGTCCAAGAACCTGTTTTCCTAATGAGGTGCTGGTGACATTGACTGGAGCCGTACACGTTGCCTCAGTCTTTGTAAATTTATCAAGAGCCCTGATATAAGTTTCTGTAATAAATGACAGCAAAAGGGAAAAAAAAAATCACTACTGAAAATCCCTAAGAACTGCATCATTAGAGTCGCAAGATTAATCTTCTAGACCTCTCATTCTATAGCTAAAGGACATGCGGACCGGACAGATTGGGTGTCTGACCTAAGGGGACAAACAAAGTGAGGACAGGTCTCTTTAGTAGTCTTTATGTTTGCTCTCCTTTGGATTTAAAGCATCCCCTAAGAGTCTCAAGTGTTTGAAAAGTGATGGACCACAGGGTGCTGTGCGTAGAGGTAGACTCAGAAGCAGAAGGTGCTGTTGGATGTGGGTCACCTGGGGCATGGTCCAAGTGGTGCATTCCTGTCCCTGGTCACTCCTTTTTCTCTCTGCTTCTTGCTGCCATAGAGTGAGCAGCGTCCTGTGCCTCTGAGGGCGACTTCCATTCTGTAGCCATCACACCAGGTTCTGAATTCTCTGAAAACTGTAAGCCAAAGTAAATCTCTGCTTCACATTCCGAGTGTGGGTTACTTAGAACCAGCATGAGCAAAGCTGACTAATACGTCTCTATGCACATGGCTTCTGTCATCTTTCCCAGGTATGACTCTCACATATGGGTTCCCAGTTACTTAACACTGCATGTGTGTTAGTACTGCCAGTCAATATGATTTTTGGAAATGATCTGCTAGAAAATGCTCCTAAGAGTGGACATGAGGTATCCTGCACCCTTCCAAGCACATCAACTCATGCCCCTCTCTATGATTTCTTGAGAAGAGTCAAGATGATGGTTCTCAACTTTGTCTACCCACTGGAATCCTGTGAAATGGGCAGGGCTTGGAAGTCTGCATATCCTTGGGCTGGCAAGATAGCTCAGTGGTCTGAAGCACCTACTTAGGCAAGCTTAGGCAAGTGTAGGTACTGTGGTATGATCCCCTGCACTACATGCTGTGTTAGCCATGCCCCCAGGGCAGGCTGAGCTCACAAAAAAGAAAAAAAAATCTGCATATCCTTGCAGTCTCCAGGACAATAACTGGAATCTCTAGAGAGAGGTTATAAGCATCAGTTTCAAACACCCAAGGTTACTCCACTATAAAGCCATTATTATAAACAGAACTTCAAATACTTCCAAACTTCCATTTAATGAAAGGATTTCACAAGTCTGGAAAAAAATATGTATCTTAACAAACATAGAAATTCAGTCACAAAGAACCCAGGGGCATTACAGCAACTGGTATCACCATTTCCAACGTGATCCAGCTTCCAACAAAATATGCACTGGTGAAAGTTCTGAATTTGTGTCCGAGAATTCCATTGAGCTGGGAGAACATGTTTATCCCAAAAATTAGAAATATCTGTTGTTTCCAACTTGTCATTCCTCGTTGTGACAAAAAAAAACCACTGTTATAAGAAAAATTTTATGGGTATTCCAGTTGAGTTGCTAAATGCTAAAAAGCTTTCCTGTAAAATGAATAGAGTGATTTAGCAGTAATAGCAGGTTACAGAGATATGCTCTAGTTCCTAGGGTATTTTAGAGAATGAAGAAAAATTGCAGGAAGACAAAATTCTTGTGAAGTGGAATGTCAGAAATTTATTTTTGTGGGCTCCCAGATCCAAAATACTAATGATAACAATTTCTGAATTGCTGCCAAAAATGCACTACCTAGGGATTTTCCTAAGTCAGTATTCTAAAAATGATTATCTAATAAATTTCTCCATAGCCAAGAAGCTATGGATTTAACTCACAAATATCTTATGTTTGGTAAAAGTAAAACAGTCTAAAGACTGCCAAAACCTGTACTGCTAGACGCAACAGTGGAGAGAGTATGAAGCCTTAACACATGAGGGGCTTCAAGAACACAACTGCCCACTGCAGGTACATGCCCTGGTATTCACACGCTGGCCGCAGGAATGGCTCGGCTGCTTTTCTCCTCCTCCTTTCCATCTCACTGTTCACGTCACTGCTCCAGACCAACACGGAATAGGGAGTGTTATGCTGCTGCACGAGAGACAAGAGGCATCTTCCTCTCCAGCACACCCAACCTCAGTCTTCCTCCAAACTCATCCTGGAGCCCCAGCATCCAGCGGAAATAGCTTCAAAAGGGACATCTGTGGGCGCAAGGCTCAGTGGAGGTTTGAGCAAGATAGTCGCTGAACAGAGGGCAGGAGCAAATGTGGGAGAGGCCACGTCAGCAGCCGTGTCTGTGTGGCTGGTGCCCAACCTTGCCTTCCAGCCAAGGAGCACTTCTCAAATGTCCAAGGTTCTATCATCACTCGCGGTCCTGTCAACTACTGCTCTCTGATTCAGCAGTTCCACGATGAGGCCTAAAATGCTGCTTTCCTACCAAGCTCCCAGAAGAAGCTAAGGTTGTCAGTCCCTGAAACACACTTTCAATCAATACCAAGAACCTAGACACTATTCTTGATGGAAAAGAAAACACAGCAATGGTAAAAAAAAAAAAAAAAAAATCTGTCTGAGTCCTGCTAAGATACCAAGGATAGGGAATTTGGAGAATTCATCCATTAAACCTGCAACTCCCCTCTTTGACAACTATCTATAGTTTGGATCTAGACTATCTCCTGATCCCCATGTATGAAAAAGCTGGGTGTCAAGCTTGGAGTTACAGGGACATGGTAGATATTTGTCTTTGGTCACTGGAGACATGTCCTAAAAGGAGAACTACAGGTCCTCTCCCTCTCTCTCTCTCTCTCTCTCTCTCTCTCTCTCTCTCTCTCTCTCTCTCTCTCTCTCTCCCACCTACCCTCCCTACCTCCTTCTTCCCTCCCTTGCCTTCTTTCCTCCCCTTCTCTCTTCCTTCCCCCTCCCTGACCTCTGTCTGTCTGTCTGTCTCTCTCTCTCTAATTGGCTTGAAGGAATACCTGCAAATCCCACTGCAAAGGAAATGCAGTTTTACTTTTCATGATGTACACACTGATACAGTAGACCTGAAGTTCCAGAAAATATCCAGACTCTATTAACGGTTGCTAAGATCTTAGAAAAATAAATAGCTATGTCCACCTTCAATGTGACAAGCTTCCTGGGACTACTATTAAAACTAAGATTTTCTGCAAGTCATTTCAAAGAAGCCTTCATATCTTCAAGAAACATAAAACAATGTCAACCATTCAAATTCCTTTAATAATAAGACTATTTATTTTAATGCACTTCCTACCCACCTCCTTTAATCGTATTATTCTTGTTGCCAAGTAAAAAGAAGCCTTGTCTTGTCTTTCTTCCACTACGTCATGGTAGACAAAGTGGCCGTTAGGGTTCTGGTTAATCCCTCCCTCTGTTCCGTTGCTCCCCTGCCTGCCTGACATTCCCACCTTGTTTCAATTATCATACTCTTCCTTGTTTTAATTCCATTTCAAAAATCTTCTGCTTTTTTAAAAAAACTGAATGACTCCCCTTAGAAGGCATTCAACTCCTATATTCCCAATGCCCACACGGATCATTCCCTCCCCCTCCCCCATGCCTATTTATCCAATTGACCAGGGAAGCCACATATGAACCCAGACTTTTCAGTAGAACCAGCACATCTGGTCTTTTATCATAAGAGTCTAAGCGCAAGAGAAATTTACTGTAATGATACTGGTTTCTACCAAATGATTCCTTAAAGATTAAACACTGCAGATAGGAACCTGCAATCTTGGGCCTCCTTGAGACTAGGGCAGACCTGGAGACAGGGTCAGAATCTAGATTCTGTTCTGGTCTAAGATACAAAGTAACAGCTCCGTGGTACTCTACATTAACAAAGTTTCTGCTTTCCTACCTACACAGACACATAACCCATCTATTTTCATAAAAGATGTGGCAAGAGTATGTTTCCATGTTGGCAGGAAAGACTTCTACTACCTCATACCAGCAGCATAGGAAGTTGCTACTGACTGTGGCAAAGAAAGCATTTCATTATCTTTTCACTTATAAGATCAATTATGCACTCAAACTTCATCAGGAATAAATGTGTTCAATCCTAACCACAATAAAAATGCAGTATATTCACTTCTGGTTTAAGCTGTTAGAATATTTTTAATTGTTTTCCCCCAAAATGATCTTTCAGAGTAATTACAACTTTGCTTATAAAGAATATTCACAGTCATAAAAAGGAACCATTCACAAGGCAGTGTACATTGGAAAACACAGAATACATCTACACAAGATATAATCTAAGCTTTTCAAATAGTAAGGCCTGTATGCCTAGAAATATGAGAAATTAGTGCTTGTGTGTAGGCGACAGGGTTACAGTAAATATTTAATTTCTTCATTGTAACTTTGTGTTTTCTAATACATGTCACCTCTACAAGATTATTGAAGAAAACACCACCAAAGGGATACATGAGCTAGAGTCAGTAAATAAAAAAATGATTTATGCGTTCCTTTGCTTTGACTGTTCAGCTGGAAGCTCAGTTCATTATGTTAAGAGAAGGTGTTCGCATGCTTTTTAATCTGTGTACTCGAAATGAAGTGGACTGCAGGAAGAGGGCTAGATACTTTAAGGCCTGGGTTGAAAGAACAGGGTAAGGAATAAAGAATTGATTTAGGGTTGGTTTGTGAGTTATAACACTTATTTCTTCAACTAATGTATCCAGACTAGAGTAGAATAAAAATGCTGGCTTTAATACTTTTCCTGAAATTTATCCTCTTTTATATTTCTAAAAATAAAGCATTGCCTCCTACCTTCTAAGGCAATGTGCTCTGTTCTGACAAAGGGCGGACTGGTGGAGCTGATTCTAACATTTATTTTCTTTCCTTAAGGAATGTCTACTTGGAAAGCACAGAACATGATCAAAACTAAGTAAGTATAACAATTAATTCTATGATCATCTTTCCATGAAAATTTATAAAACAAAAGCATGAAGTAAACTCCTACTCTTCTAGGTTTCTGAGTAATAATTACATACCTACACAGATGCACATGCATACGTCAGGCACATGTGTGTTAGTCAGCACGCATTGTTAGTGTATGTATATTAATAGACACATAAATATACATGCAATTTAAATAATTAAAGTAGCATATCAAACTGAATGTGACTCTTTTGCACTTAGCATATTTTAGAACACATTCTCAAAAAAAATGTTAAGCCAAACTATGCATTCATTCCAAAGTTTAAGACTAGTCACACAAGCAAAGAAACCCTATTAGGGTATACTTCACTCAGAAACTTTCTGAAAAGGACTATTATGTCATTTTTTAATGAAATAGTAACAGTGCAGTAGCACTGGGCGAGAGAGGGACAAAGATTCAAAGTTAAAGATGTTTTCTTTTCTCCTCACATGGGGTGGTAAAAGTGTCACTCATTTTCTTACTCCTCCTGCCTTTCATGTATTTTACAAATATCCTTTTGAATTTTTTCAATATTTAATGAACAATAATTTTTTAAGAGTGGTAAGTGGTAGAAAACACAAAGTTTTCCCCATCTTCTCTGGCCTACCCCACAATGGCATCAATAAGTGATTCCTTGTTTCAGTTGGTCTCATCTATTCCTTTCTCTCTAGATCAGGAATTCAACAAAAGCATACTGCGAGCCATACTCCTAATTTTGTAATTATCAGGTGGTGACAGGAAGAGCAGTCGAGGCTGGGTGAGTCAGAGGCATGGTGAGTGTTTTCTGTTCTCAAGCTCCTTCCATTCTATACCCATGACTCAAAAACAAAGCTAAAATTAATGTTAGCAATATGTATCAGCTAACAAAACGCAGTCCGGCATGGTGGTGCGTGCCTGCAACCCCAATGCTCTGGAGGCTGAGACAGGTGAACTGCTTTGAGTTCAAGCCAGCCGGAATTGCATAGTGGAACCCTGTCTCAAAAAAAAAAAAATGAGCCAAATATATCCTAAACATTATCAGTAAACTATGTAATCAATATAAAATTACAGAGGTTTTATATTCTATTTTCATACTGTCTTTAACATCTTGTACGTAATTTATATTTCTAACACGTCGCCATTCTGATTAATACACGTCAGTGGCTCACATATGGTTGGTGACTGCTATGTAGAAAAAGGGAGCTGTAGAAAATATGCTTAAATTCTCTTTTGATTTTAAAAGATTATTCTCTTATTGCATGCTACATCATTACCAACTTTTCTGATCCCTATTAGCTTTTCAGCATTATGCTTTTCAATTCTTTTGTTCTGCAGCTCAGACCATAGTAATCCTCCTGTTTCAGCCTCCCCACCCCTGGGATTACAAGTGTGCACCTGAGGCCAGCTCAACATGCGGTATCAGGATTGAATCCAGGTCCTTGAGTTTGCCAGGCAGGGACTTAGACCGCTGAGGTATCTCTCTGGCACCTCAGTTCCCTTTTATGGCCTGTATCTAACCCCTTTTGCTAAGACATTGATGAGGTAAGCTTCCTTGTTGTTCCATCTCTCTTCTCACCTCCCTTTCCCATTCCACCTCCCAAACTTTGTCCAGCAAATAATCACTTTTACAATATCAAAGTTAATGAACATCAAAATTGGAAAATAACATTTCCAATATGAAAAGTAGCAATAATTCCTTGCAGAAATAATGCAAAGAAAGGCAGTGGAAGACTGTCACTAAACTTGAGTGGCTCAAGAAACACTGGATGGGAAAAATGAGAGGAAAGAAGGGCCCTACTGAAATACTGTAACCAAGGGATGGCCAAATTTTAAAGTTGTTTTCTTTTTTTTTCTTTGTGGTACTGGGGATTGAACTCAGGACCCTGTGTTTGCCAAACAAGCACTTATTCTACTGAGCTATCTCCCACCTGCAAGCAGATGTCGAGGCCAGGGTTTGATCCCTGGGCCTGCCATGCCAGACCTGCCCTCAGGTAGGGAGTGCTGAGATGGCAATTGAGACTGGGCAAGGTGGCATGTGCCTGTAATCCCAGTTCTTGGGAGGCTAAACATAGGCGGATTACTATGAGTCTGATCTATGTAGTGCGACCCTCTGTAGACCCTGTACTAAACACAAAATAAATAAATAAATAAATTAATAAATTAATTAACTTAAATAAATACTATAACCATATATTCTCACTGAGAATGGAGTGTATTTTATAATACTCACTGCTACAGAAATTTGGTTTGCTTCTTAGAGACTTTAGAACTCCCTAAAAATTTTATTCTAATTTTGACAGTTAAAAAAAAAAAGAGTAGTCAAATAACTACTGCCATGGATTATCAGCCTTTCTCATAACACACGTGTACCTCTTCTGTCTTGCTGAGCTTTACACTGCATCAGTTCTTTTAGGAATGGCAAAAGGGGAACAAATGTTTTAGCTCTTATTTGTCTGAAAATGTCTTTTTGTTCCTTGCCTAGTAAGTCCTACAGCAGTGTCACTGGAAACAAAGCTACCAGTTCTGCATACGTGTCCCTCTAGATCATGAAGGGTGTTTTCTTGTCTTCCAGCTCACCCTCAGTAAACACAGGCGATCTTTAAAGGGATAAGATGGAGCACAGAACCTTGCAGCACCTGGACATGTAAAGACACCCAAGCATTCTCACCAGACACCTCAAGGCCCCTGTACAGCAAGGCACGGGGCATCCAGAGATCATGACTATGAAGTGTATTAAGATCTTTCTGTCCAATGTCTCTTGTCTTTGTTCAAGCTCTATAGAAAAAGCCCCTTCACTTTGTTCCCTACAGATGGCCTTAAGACTCTGTCTGTCTGCACCCAGGTATTGTCATATGCCTCACTGCTTTCACATGAGCCTGTTCATTCAGTAGTGTGTGCCTCCTGTTGGTCCTCACAAATAAATTTAGTGTTAAAACATGTACAGAATTACACAAGTTTCTTCTTCTTCTCTTTCTCCTCCTTTTCCTTCTTCTCACCCTCTCCCTCTCCCTCTGTCTGTCCCTCTCACTCTCCTCCTTCCTCTTCTCTCCTCTCCTTCTCTCTGTATCTCTGTCTGTCTCTCTGTCTCTCTGTCTCTGTCTCTCTGTCTCTCTGTCTCTGTCTCTCTGTCTCTGTCTCTCTCTCTCTCTCTCTCTCTCTCTCTCTCTCTCTCTCTCTCTCTCTCTCCCCTTCTCCAATCTGGAAATCAAACTCAGGACTTTGTGTTTTCCAGGCAAGCGCTGTACCACTGAGCTATATAGCTAGTTCTCACACAAGTTTTTCTTTTCCTAAAGTGTATATACATATTTTTAACACTCTGTATTTAAAATTCAAACAATAAATGAATGCAATTATTTTCATACCATTCCCACTTGTGCCATTTTAGTACATCTTGCTAAAGGAAAGACACAACTAAAATCTTTCTTATCATGGCAGTCTATGCCAAACAAAGAGAATACTACCTCAGAGGGAAAGAAAAGAATCCCAAGAAAGCCAAGTTGGAGCTGAAATAGTCACTGTGCACCTATTTAATTGCTTTTCTCTCAAACTTCTCTCAGACCTATATTTTGAGAATGTTACTGAATAATGGTTCCTTTTTAGAGTACTCTGAATTCCTAAAACCACACAATCTTCTTCCATCCAGACCTGTAATCAAAGCCCAAGGGGTAAGTTCCCTTCTATTTCAACTTTTCTCTTTCTCAAACTGTGGTCACCAACCCACTAAGGATAACAATCTCTTAAGGGTGAAAGTCGCCCAAAACTAAAATCTTCAGAAAAGTGTATTTCTGAAGACTACTCTTAAGTGACTGTGTATGCATATTGTACAACATTTACATAAAATTGTGAATAATGTTATTTAATTTTCCAACTTAGATGGAAAACAAGCTTCTAAGGCTGGAGATACTTACACAGCTATGTTGCCCAGGGGAGAAGATGATACAATGCTAAATATCTGTAATGAAATATAAAAGCCACCAAAACAAGAACAGATGCCTCAGCAGATGGTTTGCAACTTGCCTACCCCCCATCCTCTCTCTCTCTTGAATTTGGAGGGTGATAAAATAATCCCAACTAAAAATATCTGCTTCTTAGAGCTTCTTTACAATTAAGGGAGCCTTGTGACACTGTTTAATCCAATACAAGGAATGTTGAGTTGGGGGGTAATTTTCTAATAGATATAATTCTCTCTGCTTCCTTCTTTTTCTTTCTACTAGGAGACTGCATGTTTGGTGTGGAAGTGAGGCACTTGCCTTAGAACTAAAAGGTAAAAGAGTATATCATGGTGAAGGTTTATCAACTAGGGATGTTAGAAGATACACATGGATAGAGGGTAGATTCCTAAGTGAAACTAGTAAGTCTTAAAGCAGCTGCTGGATGACCTACCTCTGACCTTCTTGTCACAAGGGACAAATAAGAAGCTATGTTTTAAACACTTTGCGGTCCTCATAACTCACTGTCGCTCCACACATCAGCACTACCTAATCTTAATTGCCTCTTTAGTTTTTTTGTATGTGTACAAGGACTTCAACGGCTGGGCATAACCTTCACAAAACTTTTGTTTTTCTCCAATCTTAGAAATAAGCTCATGATTCCTTAACAAACACCCTTGAGATCTGACATGCTTTGGAGTGCAGAAGTCAGTATGCTGCCTATACAACACATCATCCAATAGCCCACTATATCCGGGCATTGGTCTGTAGCCCATAGGGTGACAGACTGTTCAGTGAGGCAATCCCAAGCCAGCCCCTGTCTTTATAAACAAAGCTCCACTGGAACTCAAACGCATCTTCGTTTACATATTGGCAGAGCTGAAGAGCTGCAGTAGAGCCAAGATGGTCAATGAAACGTAAAACATGTATGGGGCCAATTATAGGAAAAGATCGCAGATTATAACACATGTAATTACTTATGGAGGGAATCCAATGTCGCTTCACTCTGAAGTGGGATAAATAGATGCAAGTTTTCAAAGATTTCAATGCCCTCACAATGATAAAGAAAGAAATAGGACATATATATATATATATATATATATATATATATATATATATATATATATATATATATATATGAGAGAGCAGGACAGAGAAGTCCTTTGGGCTGGTCTAATCCACCATGCAGTGTTTGTCTTGCTGGCAAGTTCTCTCTTATGAGCCCTGCATGCTTAAAAATTCTATTTACCCCCCCCACTCACATTCAGAAATCTGTGCAGTTGGGCCAAAGGATCTGCAGAGGACCACAGAACGTGGTTAGAGTGTTCGTGAAGGTGCCACGAACTCCACAATGCATAGCACAACACCACCGGGTGGATATTGCTGGATACATCAGATATACTTTATTAAATTGCAGACATAAATATAGCTTTTATTAGATATAATGTGTATTTAATGGCTTTCACATTTACAGAGGAAAGTGTTTGCAGATGAGCCAAAATTTCTCTCATCTTCATACCTCTTAACTGTAATATTCAAAAGCTGACAGTTACTCTTTTGCCGTTCTAATGTATTTTGAGTTCATGGATCACAATCTTAAAATTTCTCTGAATAGGCTGTGCGTCCCTTGTGATAGTCACTAACCATTTTCCTTAGGAATTTGCCTTACTTACTTTTTGCTGAAATATTAATATTAAAGAATTAGGTAAATCTGATATATTTTATTTTTTAAGACAATATTTTAAGCCCCATACCACAAATTTAAATTCCTTAAATTCTAGTTTCTTTTTTTTTTTTTTTTTTTTTTTTTTAGCAGAATAGATTTATTAAGGGAAAGAAAGCTCTTGTCTGAGAGAGGAACAGGAGGAGGGCCCGATTGGGTAGTTCCTCTAGTTTCTTTCCTTTTGTTTTAAATTTATTTGGTATAGGGTCTCACTACACAGATCAGATTCATGATGATCCTCTGTTTTCAGCCTCCCCAGTGCTGGGATTACAGGTGTGTGCCGCTATCTCTGTACACCCTGGGGGCAGGACCAGTGTGGCATGTGGGACTGGAGATCAAACATGGGTCCCTGCACTTGCCAAAGTAGGCGCTTAGTCTCACCAGCCTTCTAAATTCTAGCTTCTATGCTTAGTCTTTTTCTGTTTTTATCAACCACAACAACTCTGTGGATCAAATACCCATTTAATTTCCAAGTGTACGGTGGAGAATTAATTTAATGTACTAACTCTCATATTCTCTAAGTGCTCAGTCTTTAAATTCTTTTTTAATACAATGTAGACTAAAATCACTTATAGTGATTTCCAGAAGTGGATAGGATTCAATAGTTTCCAGAAACTAACAGGACTCTTAAAATACTTCTCAAATAACCACAGATTATTATATAATTATTTCATTTTAGAAACAATGTTTCATTAGAGTCAATGGCCATTACTTGTGATGGAAAAGTATTTTATATACCCAAGAAGCAGGGTAGTTTTCCAAAGGTAAAAGGTCACTCCCTTCATTCTTTTCTGTTTTTTTTTTTTTTATTTTAGGGAAGGGTCTACAGAGTGTTCAGGGTCTCACTAGATTGGACTCATAGTGATATAGTGATCCACCTGTTTACAGCCTCCCAAGAGCTGGGATTACAGGCATGCACCACCACGCCCAGTCTCAATTGCTAGCTCAGTGTGCCCCAGGGTTGGGGCTGGCACGATAGGCCGGGGAATCAAACCTCTGGTCCCTGAGCTTCCTTGTAGTGCTTTAATCCACTGAGTTCTTTGGCCGGCCCCATTCTCTTCATTCTTGAGTCTAAGCTGCAGCAACACTTTGTTGTTCTAAAGTCTTTGAGAGAGACATCTCAATTGAAGATTCCTGAGAAGTTACTTTTTTCAAATACATCCTTCTAAAGTTCCTTCTTCCTCAGAAGAAACCCAGTCAGTGCAGTTTGCAGCAGAAATATGTGAATTTACAAGCCTATGTTTTGGGGTACACATGCAATCTCAGTTTCCGGGTGCCCACAGAAGTCCGTGTGATCAAAGGGTGAAGTCCAAGCTTCCAAGGTAACAGCTCTCCTAAACAGGCAGACTCCATTCGTGCCCATGCCATTTGAGATCATCCAGGAAGAGGTGAAAATGTACTAAGCAAGACAAGGGCAGAATTATAAGGCCCTGAGTGAAATCCATTTTGGACATGTGCAACTAAGCACTAAGTAAAGGTCACCATTTGTGACCCACTGATGCGGAGCCCACAGCAGAGAAGGGAGGTGTATTTTCATTGGGGCTTGGGAGCGGTGGTTTCCAGAACAGGAGCAGGAGCCCTAACCTGTGAACACCAGGGAATAGAGGAGGTGAGCGTTGGAGAAAGGAAGGGGGAAGCAGTTAGCCTGAGGAAAAGTAGAGTCACCAAGTATGTGCAAGCCCAGCAGATCCCAGTAAGACCTTCTTCCTGCTAGAGAGGCCTGCAGAAGACAGGAAGCAGGTTTGGAAAGCGTGCTGGCTACTTCTGCAAGTTCCTACTCCAATATGGTTCTAGGTACGTCTTTGGCCCATGACTGAGCCGCCTTCTCACCACTGGGCCACAATATCCAACAGCCACAACTTGAAGGAGGAAAGGCTTAATTTTGGCTCATGTTAATTCCACAGTTGGATGGCTCCAAGGCACCACAGCGTGGCTGATGGGCACTGCAGAGGACCGCCACCAACCCCTGCAGGGCACACAGCCTGTGACCAGCCACCTTCATCCAGGTGCCCTTCCTAACAGCAACTCAGCTGCAGAGCTCCCAAGATGCAGGCTCCTTCCAAAAGCCTGACAGGAGCAAATGAGCACTTAGGAGGACGCTCTCCATGTAAACCACGCCAATCCAATCTGAGCCTAGGAGGGGTCTAGGTTCTCAAATGAATAAACGTGGTCCTACATAACAAGATAACTGGAAGTATTTCCCCTTTCTGATTTACTCATCTATTCATAAGTGCATCAGAGAAAAAACATTCTTTCAAAGCATCACGGCAGAGGGTACAGAAGCTGTGAAGATGCAGAAAGGAAAACTGTCCTCAAGAGACCAAAGCCTCACAGCAAGACAGAACCACACAGGCAGCTGGACAGAGCATCTTTCCTACAGAAGCATGCAACATTAAGGGACTAACAGCTGCACCTGCACAGCACTGAACGCTCTTGCCCAGAGGGGACTGCAATTGTGATTTTCTCTTAAACATTATTTAGAATAGCATTTTCTAAGGAACATGATCTTTATGTCCTTAAAACACATATTAGTACAAAGAAAAACTAAAAAAAAAAAAAAAAAAAAAAAAGTGTTTTCAACAGCATGGCAATAGCATAAGAAAATATCTTGTCATATTGGTAGAAAATGCATCGTAGCAAACTAAGTTTATTTGTGGTTCACTGCAATCATGTCTTCTATCTTTATCCATCCCTAGGTCCACACCCTGTGCTATCTGAGGCTCCCATAACAAATTATCACTAAGTGCATAGTTTAAAAATGACAGAAATTATTCTCTCTCAGGGTGAGCTGCCGGAAGTGCTCCATCAAGGTGTTGCCACTGCCACGCTCCCTGCGGAGGCTCTAGGGCACAGTCTGTCTCCTGATTGCTTCAGTTTTGGTTCCAGCAAAGGCTCCTTAGCCTGGCCTCATCTCTGTCCTCACATCACCTCCTTCTCTTTTGAAAGGGTCTCTGTCAAACTCCTCTGCTTCTGTCCCATAAGGACACAAGAGAATTTATTTAGGGCTCGCGCAGATAATCCTGGAAGATCCCTTACTTTTCAAAGCTTTCACTTCCTCACATGATTTACCCTGCAAGGCAATAGGGAGCTATTGTGCACTTTTAGAGCCATTTTTGGGCTCCTATGACTAATTCTGTGACTCTTTTACCTTATACACACAGTCTGGAGTGATCTTGGGACCTGCTTGGCCAGAACAATGCAGGAAAAATGACCCTGTGCCAATTCCTGGCCTTGTTTTAAAGAAACTGTGTTTATTTCTAGATATTTTTGTCTCTTGAAATCCTGCCTCCAGCACATGACAGGCCTGCACTAGCTTTGGAGATGATGCCAGGTATGGGGGCCAGGGCCACCATCTTCAGGCCACCACCTGCCACCACCCCAGGTGGAAGGAGGAGGCTGTCCTTGGTCAGGCAGCCACCAACGCAAGCATCACACAGATGCAGGTGAGAGACTATGTGGAGGGACTGAACCTCTCTATTTCCAAGCTCTGCTTGCTGCTCCCCTGGCTCATGCAAAATAATACATGCTCAGAGCCCACTGTGGGAGAGCACTGTGAATCTTCTTTACTGGAAGAAAAATAATGACCACTACCACCCACTGTCAGAAGTCAAGAGTGCAAAACTGAGCATATATGACTTTGTGAATTCAAAGGGGAACTCGACTTAATAAACAAGTCTGAGATTTTTAGCAAATGACAACAGATTTAGCCAAACACCCTCTATTGTGCTAATCATCACGAAATTCAGTAGAGTCCTGAGTGTGTTCCACCAGGAGCTTAGGCTTTATCGTCTTAGGCTTCAACCAAATGGAGATGGAATTATGCACAGAATGAAGCTGGCACTACTTTTTTCCCCTACTATAATTCAGAAAGAAGATCACCTGATTTTCATTTTCAGACTTTAATTCTTTTTAAATAACTGATCTCAACTGGATCCACAAATCTGATCAAAGTTAGTCGTCTGATTAAAATTTTTCCATGACTAAATCTTTGTCCTTACTAGCAGAACTAAACTGATTTAGAGTTCATGTTTCTCAAAAATATTTTGGAAATGTCATTATGCTCTCAGTGACATTATGTGGCATTCTTTTGCAGCATTTTAATTGAATTTAATTTGCAAGGGGAAATGAACCTCAGTTCTCTTGGGGGCTTCTGGAAGATGTGGGAAAGTTCATCTGGATAGACAGAGAGAAGTGACTCATGAGTCAGACCAAGTAACATCACCAGTGCGGCCCCTGTGAGTCGCCCCGACACCTCAAGATGAGAGGTCATGAGGACAGATCCTTACTGTCCAGGGATGCCCCTTCCCCCATACAGAGCAGCAAGCTCCAACAGATCACTCACTGCCTTGGGGCTATAATGGCCTCTCCAAGCCCAGGATACAGACAGCACTTCAAGTCCCTAACGATACAAAGAAGCCTTTTTTGAAGGCCACGTCCCAGGAGCAATTTTATATTTCACATGTATAATTCAGTTAAGTCTCACAATGATCTATGTGATAATAATCAATACTTGCCAACTTCTGTTTTATGGATAGGAAAGCTGAGGCACAAAACAACATACAGTTGCCCAGTTTGGAAACAACACAACTGAGATCTGAACTCATGTAGTCCATGAACAACTCTACTTCCCAAGATCCAACTTTCCAGAGGAATGAAAGGACTCCAAACTTTTACAAAGTTAGGCATGCAACAATTGCAAATGCAAATAATCTTCGTGGTATCATGAAGAGCTTTGCAAAATCACCTGCTCCAACCTCCTGTTGGCAAACGCCTCTCTAAATTGCTCCTTCAGCAACAGGGCCCGGGAAGACTGGCTGTGCTACAATCACATGAAATTTCTAAATGGATCTGACAACCTCTGAGAATCACAAAATCACCGAGCACCCCTACTGAAGCCATTTATTGGCAGGAAGCCTTGCCTTGTCCTCAGAGAAATTTCGTCTAGGTCAATTTGAGCAGCTGTGAAGAAAAGCGCAGCACTTCCCTTTAAATAAAGCTTCTACCCTGGTGAATCCCACCATGGTGCTTCTCTCTGGGCTCATCAAGTCAATTTTTAACCCTTCTTTCTAGAACTGCTATTATATTAAAGATTTTGATTGTTCTGTGAACCTTCTGCAGTTGTTTTCACCTCTTCTTAGGGTTGCCAAATAAAATACATGATATGTAGTTAAATCTAATTTTCAGATCAATGACAAGTAACGTTTTAGCATATTCCAAATCTCACACAGGACATACACATTTTTTTCTCAATGATGACCTAAAGTTCAAACATAACTGATACTCTATTTTTATTTGCTAAATCTGTCTATCTAGTCTACCAATTTTAACTGTAAAAGTCACTCACAGTCTAACTTATCTATCTCAAAATTAAGCATGTATCAGTCACCTACAGACTCCTGAGTGAAGCAGTACATGCTTATAACTCCAGAATTCTGGAAGTTTGAAGAAGAAGGACCACATGTTCCAGCCTGGCCTGTGCAACTTG
>PVKA01010636.1:0-28774 GCA_004027165.1 Ctenomys sociabilis
CTGGCCTGTCTCAGGTGCTGGGCGGGGGCGGGCGGGATGGAGCAGGATGGCGGAGTCGGGCGCGCTGTCTCTGGCCGGTCTCAGGAGCTGGGCGGGGGCGGGCGGGATGGAGCAAGATCTCCTGAGTTTATCTTAACAGAGAAAACATATTATATGTTCACTGCCTAAAATTTAGCAAATACAAATAAGCAAAAGACACAAAATAAAAAGAGCCCTTGCTACCAAAAGCTGTCTGATAGATGCAGCCACTGGCAGATTAGTACAAAGACTTCTGATGGAATCTCTTTATTTAAAAAAAAAATGATGCCATATGATTCAAGCTACCATTTTTCTATTCCACTCAAATATTTTCATGCTGCAAATTATTATTCTATGACTCTTATTTAACAATTGGATAGCATTAAATTACATAAAGTACTTGCGTTAATTAATTAACCAACCCCTTCTGAGTTTCTGGAGTTTCTGAAACCCTTTCCTAGGCTTTGGACACCCTGAACAACCAGTTTCAGCAGCATCTTCCAAAAGCTTATAAATAAATTTTTCTTTTTTGGTCAAAATGCTTCAGGTTATATACCTAAATATGGGCCAGCAAGACAGTTCAGTGGACTAAGCGCCTGCTCAGGCAAGCACAGGGCCAGGGTGCAATCCGTGGCACCACGTGCTGTGCTGGCCCCGCCCCTGGGAGTGCTGAGCTGGCCACCACGGCCACACATGGTGGCACATGCCTGTAATCCCAGTGCTTGGGAGGCTGAAAACAGGAGGATCACTATGAGTCTGAGTACCAAATACAGGGGATGGGAAGATGGCTCAGTGGAATAAGTGAGTACCAAATACATGCAAAGTAAAGTATCATACCTAAGTATTATCACTCTAAAACACAAAATCGTAAGAACATTCAAAAGTACCTTTCATTAAATTTTGGTTTTTAAAATAATACAACTTGAGTGTTTGATTTTGAATTCCACTATGAGTAATATTAGCAGAAGTAGAGCAACACCTCAACTTGCCTGTGTAATTTACTTTCACAAAAATCTCTTCAGAGATCCCAAGCTAGTTAGCAAATAATTGCTTTCACTTAGATTTTAGTATTAGTACTAAATGATTTATGTACATTAAATAATGGGATTCTCACCAACCATCTCTGAGCCAAGAATGATTATGTCTCTTTTGTGGGCAATCATATTTCAGGAGAGAAAGGTTAAGCAGTTGCCTAGGATAGTTTAGCCAGTCAATGGATTATCTCAAAATCCAATCCTCAAGTCTTAAAATCATTAGACTCACATGACTTCAGCAATACTTTAAAGGCATAAATGCTATACATTCAGATTTTTTCCTCTAGTGATGCATGCCACATAATGTCTAGTTTCTTTACAGAGAATTATTGTATCTTATAAAACAAATTGATGCATAAATAAATATAAGACATTACAAACACAAGTAAGAATATCCTTCTCTTGGTTACTTTTCTGTCAGTGCTGGAACAAAATACCCAGCACCCAAAATCAAGGAAGGAAAGTTTATGTAGCTCACAGTTTGTGCAGGTTTCAGTCCATACTAGGGAGGCTCCAGAGCAGAGTGGTACATGGCAGAGGGCAGCTGTTCATGCAGTGGAAAACAGCACACAGCAAAGGGAGGAGCAGGGGCTGAGGCAGCTCGCAGGCCTCTCTGCTTTCTTTATATCGTATTGAGCTCTCTGGCCCAGGGTGGGTGTAGCACACCTATAGTCCCAGCACTGGATCAGAATTAATCACAAACTCTAGAAGCAGCCCCATGACTGCTTGAGGCTTTGGGGGAACAACTAGACACAAACCATAACAATCCTTATCAGAAAAATTTGAGTGGATTCAAAACGATATAAAAACTAAGCAGACAACAGAAGCACATATTTGTTGGAGGGTGAGGAGAATAGGAAGAAAAACAGCAAGCAAATGGATTGGCTTCTACTCTGACAACAGCAGCTAATGGTTAGATTTAGCACATTCTGAATGAAAAGGAGGTCTTATTTGTTAATGAGATGGCTCAGTGGAATAAGTGCTTACATGGCGAGTGCAAGGGCCTGAGTTCAACCCCTGGTACCACCAAAAAAAAAAAAAAAAAAACATGAGAATGTGTGCATTCCCTATGAACTCCTCCTTGTATTTCCACTGTAAAGCAGCCACATGTGTCAACCCAGCGACATCAGCAGTGCTGACAGTGGCTTCACAGATCTCTTCAAACACAGTTCACACAAACAAGAAACTCAGAATGCAGGAACTTTCAGTAATCTAATGTGAACAAGAAATGATCTTGGTAAATTAGAGCAGGGGCCAAAAAATGTAGTGCAATGATTTGTTGGAGAAAACATAGCAGATCTGTACGTCCAGATAAGAGGAGAGAAGGAACTGACACCCCAGCTACGCCTAGAAGAGAAGGGGAAGGAAAAGCATAGGGCTTTTTCCTTTCAACTAAGTTCAGAAAATTATTATTGTTGTTATTGTTATTGTTGTTGTTGTTGTCATAATTAGTACATTTAATACAGAGTCTACAGGGTCTCACTGTACAGATCAGACTGATAGTGATCCTCCTGTTTCTCACTTCCCAAGCACTGGGATTACAGGCACGCACCACCACACCCAGGCTCAGTCCCTTCTCAGTACACCCTGGAAAAATTCAGCATGACATGTGGTGCTGGGGATAGAACTCAGGTCCCTGCGTTGTGCCTGAGCAGGTGCTTTAGTCTGCTGAGCTGTCTGGCTGGCCCAACAAAATTATTTTGAAGCATAAATAAAATATTTATAATTTTCTTAGTAAAGTTGACTTTGGGTTTTAAATGCATAATGACCAACAATTCAAGTATGCTGATAACCTCTCTAAGTTTTGCACTGGAAGTTCAACATGCTGGGAAATTTCCTGAATTCAAGCAAACTGGGAAAGTGGGTGAAAATTAAAAAACAAAACCAGTGTAAGGGCTGGGTATACAGTTTAGTGGAGAAGGTTCTATTGGGCTGGATCTTTAGGATTTGAATAAAAACCTGTTTATTGTCTAGAATTTAGAAAATATAAATAAGATAACACAAAAAAAGTCATGCACATGCTCAGTATGCAAAAATAGCTATTTTAACATCAATGCATATAATAGCAGTGCATCTATGGAATAAACAATTAGCATCACAAATTGCTACTGTTACATATGGTAAGTGTCAAGGTAATATTATTTTAATTGTTTTTAAAGTACCGAATGAAGTGTTCAAGAACGTACAGCAAATGTACTTAGTGCATGTGCCTATTCATCTAGTTACATCCCTCTAGAAACTCCTGATAAATTTTCAATTGTGTGTTGGCCATTTCTGCTATTTATTCTACAAATTCCCTTAACCTTATACTTTTCTTTATCTCAGAAACAGGGTACCAGCTGGTACATTAGCAGCATGCTCTCTGAGTCCTGATAACTGTATCGCAGTGTAATCTCCCTGCTCGGGGGTATGCAGCCTTTCATTTCGTATTCCATTTCTATTTCCCCTGTAGGCCAGGGAAGGAAAATTTCTACCTAGGGAGTTTAGCATCATTTAACATTGATGTTACTTGTCCGAGAATTTCCTCCATGAGTTAAGACCGAGTGTCAACCGCAGTTCGCACTGAAAATGTATCAATGCCTACTTATAAACAGAAAGCTGTTTTGTTTAGGGGGAGGAGGGTGTCTGGAGGCATCTCAAGTCCTGTTGAAAGTCAGGGGGAGAGAAGGAAAATGAAATGCTGTGTTAGAAAAATAATGAATCTTTTATCTCTCTAAATGTGTTCATACTTGGCTGGGACCATATTTCAGGATTACTGTATTCCATAAAGTACCTCTCACTGAAGAAGTAGTTGTCATCCATATGTGAAGTTCCTCTCTTCTTCCAATAACACATACAATAATGGCCTCTTCTGTTTTATTTCTAGCTACGCAATACCATTTCACAATCCTGGGGTTGCCTGCGTGACTGAAAAGGCTGCAGAAGGGAAAGACTCCCCTACAGCTTACAGAGGAAAGGCACGGAGACACTCTGTACCTCCAGATTTGTGTGTAAAAGCCTATCTCCACACACTCACTGTGCCCTCCACAGTGCAAAAAACTATTAAAAGTCATTAAGCTTTAATTATACTTCACAATTGAACAGGTTACAGTAAAACTCAAAACAAAGTACCAGAAAATTTATTTCACATTTTTGGCATTTTTAGATGTATTTAATTTTGCCTACCATTAAAACATTGTATTAAATTTAACAACAAATTGACTTTGGATTGAATATACTGTTGTGAATTTTTTTTTTTTAAAGAGCAGAAGCTTAAGAGTAGGAAGGATAAACAAGACACTACCTAAAACATTCACGATGCAAACATTGTGTTTTCCTAGGATGTGGTAAGCACATGTGGTGGGTTATAAAATCTATTCTGTTTTCCAGATTTACATTGGCCTGGATATTTTTCTTACAAACACTGAACAGAGCTATAACCAAAGAAGAGAGAATATCCTCTCTCTGTCTCTCTGTCTCTCTGTCTCTCTCTCTCTCTCTCTCTCTCTCTTTCTCTCTCTCTCTCCCTCTCTCCCTCCCCCCCTCTCTCTCAACCAAGCAATTTGCTGAACTATTTTCAGTTTAATGATGTGGTTAGTTATATGCTTCATATGATGACTTTATTATAATAGATTTAAGATAAAGAATTCCACTTGATCATCATAAAGAGTAAATCTGTATAATTAGATCTCCAAAGTGCTAATTCTGGGACACATTAAATTTGGCAACATGCACTGCCCTAACAAACTGGAAATTTCGTTTCCTTTCTGTTTCTTTTATAGAGTTTCTTATTGCACAGCAATTGGTGCCTAGACATTGAAAAGAACCATACAAGAACCATACAGGGACACACCGAGACAGCAATTGAGACTGGATGTGGTGGTGCACACCTGTAATCCCATTGATTGGGGAGCTGAAAACAGGTTAATTCTTACGAGTCCAATCCATGTAGTGAGACCCTGTAGACCCTATTCTAAATGCATTTTAAAAAGAGTATTTGTGCAGTGGAATATATATGAAACACTCAGAATTTTGTGAAAAACCCAGTGCATGAATAAAACATCCAAAATTCATACTAAAAGTCTGTGTTTTCATATAAATAGTACACATTATGCTATTAACTTTGATATTAATGAATCACAGCATATTTAATAGAGCTCAAGCACTCAGTAAGTACATTTTTGCTGTTGGAAGGATAGCTATGACTTACAGTCTTTTTAACTTCAGCCACCTTGTCTTTTACATTGACAGAATAAAATACGCCCAGTCTCATTCTCCATCTTAGCATGCCCCTAGGGTGGGGCCACCATGGCAGGCCAGAGATCAAAGCTCAGCTCCTGCATCTGCCTAAGCAGGCGCTTTAATCTACTGAGCTATCTGGCCATCCCAAGGGCTGTTTTCGTTGCAACTCAACTTATTCCTGTTTTCCTATGTATTCCGTGCATTGTAATTCCACATAGATGGAAACCTCTTGGACAGGCTTTGTACCAGGAATGGCTTCCTGGGCAGCAAGGCTACGGGTTCTGCAGTCCTCTCTCCAAGATGGTCCTCGATGCATCGTCCCACAATGTTCCCTGTGAATCTCGTTTCTCAGGATTTGTGCGCATCCAGTAGGATCAGAGAGACTGGCCCATCTCTTTCTTCCATAGCTCCTGCTCTGTTGCACGTGGGTGTCTGCCTGTGGTGCCACAGGTTCTCTGGAGAGGCCCCACACTGCTTAAGATTTTCATCTTCAGCAGCCCGCCTTTGAGTGTCTGGCATATGCCAGCTCCACTGGTGCTACAAGTTGGACATGGCGAAAATCAGACCAGTATGAACATTCTCATTCAAAGGCATGGTACAAACTCTCAGACTCCAATAGCCACTAGGGCAAACACCAGGAGCCCAAAATGGTCACAGATTGGTCTAGAAGAGGTAGCAGCACTGGGGACAATGATGCTTTGGACAAAACAAGAAAAGGACAGAAAGTTTTCATTGTAAAGGGATGATGATGTAGATCAATAGTTTAATTTTTTTTTTTTTTTACAAACAATCAGTTTTTTAGATTTTATTTTTGTATTTTTTTAAGGAAGAGTCTACAGGGTGTTCAGGGTCTCACTACTAGATCAGACTCAGAGTGATTCACCTGTTCATGGTCTCTCAAGAACTGGATTACAGGTATGTGCCATCACGCCCAGTCTCAGTCGATGTCTCAGGGGGGCAGGGCCAGCATAGCAGGCTGGGGATTGAATCCCCAGCCCCTGCACCACTAAAGGCACTTTAATCTGCTGAGCTAGTTGGCTGGCCCAGTTTTTAAGATTTATAACTGCAAAAATTTAATTAAATCCATCTTCTAAAACACTTCACCCAGAATCTCATCCATTTCACTTCAATACTCGATGTTTATGGTTGAATTTGAGCTAGATTTAGATAATATGTAAAACAAAAATGTGATAATGACTCAAAATTCAGTTCATCCCAAATATAAATGATTATGGCCTTAGATAGATGTAAGTACACTCTGACAATTGCCATGCAAGACAGCACACAGAGAGCTGGTGACATGAGCCCTAGAAGAAATTTTACAAGATAGGAATAAGGAAAGACGAGAGTTCATCTCAGGCCAGCCAAGTATCTCAGTAGGCTAAAGCTCCTGCAAGCAGGTGCAAGGACCAGGGTTCAATCCCCCCCTCCCCTGAGACTGCGATTGAGACTGAGCGTGGTGGCTCATGCTTGTAATCCCAGCTCTTGGGCTGATGGAAACAGGCAGATCACTATGAGTCCGATCTAGTAGTGAGACCCTGAACACCCAGTAGACTCTTCCCTAAAATACAAAAAAAAAAAAAAAAAAAATCAGTACCTCATGACTGTCCAACTGAATCAGCAAAATAATTTTGTTCCTGGGAGTTCTAACCCTTGGTGGCCACAGTTTATTTAACCAAAGTGTATTTGCAGTTGGTACCTGTACATCATTAACTCAAAAGACATTTGATTTAAGATGGAATTGAGAATGCAAACAAACTAAATATTGAAGCAAGATATTATTGAACAAACGTAGGTGTCTAAATACCTCAATTTATAAAGAATAGTTTAATGAATATTCAATTTAGCTTAAATATCTAACTTTGAACTAAAGAAAAAAAAAAAACAGGAAAAGCATAGAACAACTTCTCAAACAGCAAGCCTATTTGAGTTCATGCAATTTCACTTCTGCTTTGCATGTGTGTTGTATGTTTATTCCCCTCCACATGTGTTATAAAGATCAAGTATGTTTACCCCTTAAAGAGAAACTCTGGCAGAAAAGAGACCATTCTCTTCACCTCATCAGATGTGGAGTCTCTTTCCCACAAGCACCAATTACATGTCTTATCGCCTTGTTGATCATGCCTTGCTTGTCCATGTTTGTCCCTGTGCTTTCATCCTATAAGACCATATTTTGATGTCAGACTTTATTCTCCTTTGTCTTGTTCACAAGGAGTTATCAAAAAAGACTTATTTAAAGACCAGTCTCCTTAGGAATCACTGTTCACCCAGAAGATGGCTTTTGAATAATTGAGAGTCTAGGGAAGGATGTGAGCCATTTTAATGGTTATCAGTATGCAGTTAAGGGCAGCAGATCTTCTAGACATTTCAGGGTTCCAATTAAACTTTGGCTTAAGATCAGAAGAAATACAAAAGTCATCTATCTTTATTGTCTAGATGTCCTATAGATAAACCACAGGCCTCTCTGTAGCCCTTCCCTCCTGCCCACCAACAGTGACAGGTGAGGGTGTTCTTGCATCCTCTATTAGTTTTGTGTTGAGATGGCACTCACAAGAGCAATGGGAAGTTTGTTTTTGGAGTTGTGTGATCAACAGACAAAGATGTCAAGCCCCTTGGGAAAAAAAAGTCTACCCTGGGTATAGGGCCTCAAAACTTGGGATAGAGCCAGCTGTATGTACAGTGGTTCACTGGCTGAGTTTGTGAAGTTATTAACCCAAACTGGGTTAGCATAAGTGACATGCCCCTCTGCTGCCAAGGGTGCTGTTGCTACTTCTATAAACTTTTAGCTAGACATGCCATCTTCTATACCCCAAAACTGTTATCTTTTGAAACTCTAGGAAAAAATCTAACACATGTTCTTAAGAGTGATTAAGTCTAAATGCAAAATTACAAAACCAAGAGCTCAAGTACACAGCTATGGAAATGCTTTGCTTCTGTTGTCTACAAGCTCACTAGCATGGACAGTGTATATGGGGGTCAACGTTAACTGGTATTGATAGGCACTGTGTTTCTCACCTCTTATAGAACCCTAACCCACTTCTTTGCCTCCAGGTTTTAAATTCATCAATGCTGTGTTCCCATTTTATTGTATTTAAGATACCATTTTTCAATAAGTACATTGGCTCACCTGCTGGAGTGCCTTTTGGGCGACAGGGACATTAGACACAATGCCTATATCTGTGTCAACCAGTCATAATCCAAATAGCCCTGAAGAGTGGGTCTCATTGCCAGTTTTTAAAACTTTCATTGTAGCTCATAAATTCCTGGTGAGAGAAGTTTCATTTTATGAACATCTGAGTTATGAAAACTCAATTATGTGTGTTTCTCAGGTTAGAAAAGGAGAGTTCAAGTGCTAGTTTAAATCACGTGATTTTGTCTTTATGCTGGTCAGTGATGTAAGGTTCCATAATGAGCATTTGGTGTCAGAAATATTTTTTTTCTCAAAACTATTTCCTTCTTATGTGGCATAATGGTGCATTTTGTGACCCAGAGGGGTGTTCTAGAATATTTGTACAGCATGGACACCTGAGGTGAGTTTCGTATTTGCAAAGTAGCCTTCTCTTGCAAAGCCACAGGAGAACTGACACCATGCTGGGGTTTCTCTGAAGAAGCAGAGAAACTCCAGTGCAGTGTTTAAAGGCTTTCCAAGGAGATTCAGACGCTCTGAAATGTTCTCCTTCCATCCACAGTGTGGAACTGACGCTGTGGAAGAGGTATCTGTGCTGTCCACATGAAAGGAGGCTTGGGGGCAATTTTACAGAATTCCTTTGTTCTACTAATTGTCTACAAAGAAGCTGGCTGCCTTTGAGGTGGCCTGCCCTCTTTTCTCTTCTCAAGATGAGAGACTTCTCTTGACCTGATTATTGAAATAAACTTTGAAAAAAGGACTGAATAAAAACTAAGCAAAGTTTCACTTCTGCAGAATATTTAGTTTATTTTTATTTTTATTTTTTTCTGTACTTTAGGGAAGGGTCTACAGGGTCTACAGGGTCTCACTACATAGATCAGATTCGTAGTGACCCATCTGTGTTCGGCCCCCCAAGTGCTGGGATTATAGGTGCGCACCACCATGCCCAGTCTCAATCACAGTCTCAGCATGCCCCAGGGGTGAGGCTGGCACAGCAGGCTCGGGGAGCAAACCCCCTTGTCCCTGCTCCTGCTTGCAGGTGCTTTAATCCACTGAGCTGTTTTACCAGCCTTTTTTTATTTATTTAGGACAGGGTCTTCAAGGTTTCACTACTGGTCGGGCTGGCACGGTGATCCGGGGATCCAACCCCAGCCACCTCATTCTGTCTAAGCAGGCTTGGTCTGCTGAGCTGTCCGGCCTTCCCCCTGTAACATCTTTATTTTCACATTCTTGGAGGATAAAAGGTAACATGTCCCATTTTCTAAGCAACATTCACAAATACCACACATTTTGCTTGTGTTTTAGACTATCTGAAATTCAATATTATTGCATTACCTTGCTATGGTTTCCTTACAAAGTAACACAAATTGGGTGGCTTGAGCAACAGACATATCACACCGTTCCAACGATTCTAAAGCAAAACCCCAAGAATCTAAGCAGGGCCGGGGTCTTTGCCTTGTGCTGGTCATGAGAATGGATCTGTATGGAGTTTCTTACCTCGCTTCTCCTGCGTTGGTGGCACTATTTGACTTCCCCAAATCTCTGCCTTCTGCTTTCTGCTGCATCCCGCCTGTGTGTGAGTCTGTGCCCAATGCTGCTCCCATGGCAGACATCAGTTGGGTTAGATTAGAGACCCACCTTCTCCAATAGGGACCTCATCTCGCCTCCTAGCTTTGCAATGACTGTTTGCAAGTCAGGTCCCATGCAGATATGCTGGGGACTAGAACCTCAATAGATAGACTCAGAAGGGTCACAATTCAACCCTTGACCACAATGAATTAACATGGCATTTTTCTTTATCAGTTGGTAATGCCTACATTACAACACATATGCTTCGGTTCAGTAAATCAGCCAGGTTGGTTGAGTGCCCATGCTTTGACTAAATGGGATTAGATTTGATGAGATGAAAAACGTAAAAACAAGAGCTTTGTCTAAAGTTATTTATTTCACCACCTAGTGCACGTGACAATATGATCAAACAACTGCAACCCATTTAACACAGGAAGACATACTAAGTACACCAAGCTAGAATCAAACACTCTGCATCTTTTCCACATAAACTGACACTACCCCATAATAAGATTTTGTTGCTCCTTTTCTTACAGAGATATTTTGAATCAAAGTTCCTTAGCCATGTTCCATGAGAACACAGGTCATATTCATGGGTTTAAAGGCTGCATTGGAGAACTTCACGTGAGCAACAAAAGGATCCCATAATCGATGGACCATGAGGCGGGCTGAAGGAAGGAGCTGCAGGGCAGTGTGGCATGCTAGGCGCGGTGCCCACCTGAGCCCCAGCTTGTGCTAGAGGGCTGCAGGTGGGTTCAAATGTTGCCAGCTAAGTTCGAGCCCTTGTGTACCTTGCCAGCCCCGCCCCAGGGGTGTGCTGAGCCAGCAACTGAGACTGGATGTGGTGGTATGAGCCTGTAATCACTATGAGTTCGATCTAGTATTGAGACCCTGCAGACCCTTTACTAAATAAATAAAAATTATATGTAATGTATATATAGTAATGCCAGCTGTCACATGGTCTTCAAAACCAGGGTCCAGAACACCCTGGTTCTTCTTTTATTGTGTGGTACCAGGATTGAACTCAGGACCCTGCACTTGCCAGGCAAGCACTTATTCTACTGAGCTATCTCCCCAGCCCTACCCTGGTTATTATAGGCATCACTTAGAAGAGACACACCATGGTTCAGAGAGATTTACACACTGTGAATCCAGTCATGAGATTTCCAGACCCTCAAAATAACCAGATCTGATTTTAGAACCATGAAATAGATTCAACTTCAAATCTAGGTACTCTTGATTTCTTACATATGAATAAGAGGTCATTGCCATTATCCATTAATAACTTTGATATATTTAAGTATTTTTGTTTTTAATTCATTCTTCTCCCCAAAAACATAAGTTGGTTAGATCTTTAATAGTAAAAGAAAATATGGCTGTGTCTGTCTTTTCTTCTGATTGTTTAAAATCTTATATAGTTTTTCCTCCTTGAAGCCCAGATTTATCATGCTGTATAAGATCTTTTTTTTTTTTTAATTCCTTTATTTATTACAGTGTCTTGCTACACATCAGGGATTCTTTTTTTGCGGGGGTGGGGGGTGAGCTCAGCCGGCCCTGCGGGGAGGGGCTGGCATGGCATGTGGTGCTGGGGCTCGAACCACGGTCTCTGAGAGACGCTCTAGACCGCTGAGCTATCTTGCCAGCCCGCTGTATAAGATCTTAATTAAAATTACTTTCTGCTCCACTGAAATGTCTTTAGTGAATCAACCCTGGAGAGTGTCATTTAGACAGTGTAAAATCTTTTTTCTAAACTTCTTCAATCCACTGACAAATCATAATGCCAGGATTACAAATAAGGACAGGAAAACAGCTAAAATACATACAGGTTATAGAAATTCAAGTCAAGGAAAAATTGACCAAATCTCACATTAAACATCTTCATTAACCTCAGTATTTCCAAGTGACAATCTAGTGAGTAGCCGACAGTGCTCATCTACAACTGTGTAGCTAGGATGTGAAAGGCAAAGGCCCATCACAGGGGCAGGAAAAAGTGGTAAGCAGAGACAGGTTCTAAATATCACTAGAAAACCAAGTGAAAAAAGAGGGAAAGTGGGGCTGGGGAGATAGTTCAGAGGTCTAAGTGTTTGCCTGGCAAAAGCAAAGACCTGGGTTCGATCCCCTGTACTGTGTGCCACGTGGCCCCAGAACCCTGAGCACACTGTGCTGGCCCCCAAACTGGGCATGGTGGCACAGGCCTGTAAGCCCAGTCCTGGGAAGACTGGCACAGGAAGGTCACTATGAGTCCAGGCTGCATAATGAGACCCTATATCAAATAAATAAATATTTTAAAAAGAAAGAAAGGGAAAGTGGAACACAACCGGCAAAGACAAGAAACGGAAGACAGGACAGGTATGAAAATATTAATATGATATTTAAACTAGAAAATCAGAGCCAGCCAAATAGCTGAGCAGACTAAAGCACCTGCTTAGGTAGAGCCCAGCAGCTAGCACTGAAATGTCGGTTGAGACTTGGCATGCTGGTGCACACCTGTAACCCCAGCGCTTGGGAGGCTGCAGACGGGAGAACCACAACGAGTCGGATCTACAGAATGAGGCATTGTAGACCCTGTACTAAATACAAAAAGGAAAGAAAGAAAGAAAATCAAAGACTGACAATAATAAATGTATGGAAAGAAAGGAGCGGGAAAAAGAAGTGGTCATGTCTTAGACTGCATAGAAATTTTCCTTCTGACTCAATGGATTTGTGTGTGACCAGATTTATACATATTATGATAACAACAGCAACATAGAAGTACTTGATACAAGAAGACCACAATAAGGCCGGGGAGATGGCTCAGTGGAATAAGCACTTCCTTGACAAATGCAGTGGCCTGAGTTCAATCCATGGTTCTGCAAAACAAATAAAAAAGAAGACTGGCCACAATAGACAAAATTGTGAATAACAGAGTGAAACTGGGTGCCAAACATTAGGACACTTTCTTCACCATAATGACTCTGCTGGAGAAAACAAAATAAAAGCTTTACTCATTAAATATTCTGCTTTAGCACAAACTATTACTAGCAATTGTCTTGGAGTGGAAGCTGTGACTTGAATTTTCCCCAGCAGAAGGGTGTCAGGATGTCACTGCCTGGTGGAGGTCAGAGAGAGTCTCCAGCTGCTTCTCATAAGAAGACACTGTTCCCTGCTTGAGGGAGGGGGAGGTGGAGAGACCCTTCAGAGCAGGTGAGAGTGGCCACCAGTGGAGAGCCAGAAAGCCCTGAAGCAGGGGGTCTTACAACTCTAAGGAAATGAACTTTCTCGGGAACCACAGGAGCTTGAGAGCTGCAGTTCCCTCAGGGAACATTGAATGGCAAGCACCTTGGCTGCAGGGTGAGGTGATTAATGCAGAAATTCCAGGGAAGCCACACTGGGCTTTTAACCCATGAAAATTAGTTAATAAATACAGCGTGCTTAAGCTAAGTGCGCGGTAGCATTGCATGTCCCAGTAAAGCACTAACACACTCCAATTTTCTGCAAAAGCAACAAGCTCTCTGAGAGATGCAAGGGTTTTATTTTAGAACATTAAACCAAGTATAGATTAAATAAAATAAAACTCTGATTTGCTGGAATTAAGGAACTTCACATTACCACCAATCTATATTTGTTGTATAAAAATAAAAAATAAAGATAATTATCTTATTAGGACACATCAAGCCATCTTAGGTTTGCTTGTACTTTATACATTTGTTTTCTTAAGTCTATTTCAACAAGTCTTGTCCAAGAGTTAAGCATGAGTCATGACGCATGTTAAAAAAAAAAAAAAAAAAAAAAAAGATGTTTTCAAATTTCTAGTCCTAAACTGGGTGTGATGGCGCATGCCACTTGGGAGGCTGAGGCAGGAGGATTGTGGTGAGTTCCGGACCAACCTGGGCTACAAAGTAAGTTCAAGCCCATCTTGAACTGCATGGTGAGACCCTGTGTAAAAAAACAAAAAAAGTTCTACTCCTGTATACCTGGCGCTTTCAATGTAAGGAAGAAGCTCCCTCGGCTCCTTAGGGATCATAGTAAATTGTCCCACATAAGTGTCTCTGTGACCTCCTGCCATATGGGTCATGTATTCTGCCCTTCTGTAATCATGTACGACTCTCAAGCCCTGTCAGTTACCTCAGAGAAATCCCCTGGGATGCTGGCTGACCTTGGTGTGTGGTGCTTAAGCTCTCAAACCATCAAAGCACCATGATGAAAACACTTCATATTTTTCATTTCTGTCTTGACTGCCGGAGGCCAAATCCTCTAACCTACCCCTGACACACGGAGCGTGTCAGGCTCCAGAACACCAACCCAAAAACATCTCAGAAGATCCTAAGAAGAGCTCTAGAGGGTCAGAAGTTTAGTGTAAGAACAGCCCAGAGGAGATGGGGAGATACCTTGGCAGTCTAAGTGCCTGGCTGGCAAAAGCAAGGACCAGGGTTCAATTCCCCGGACCACATTCCCTACTGGTCCTAAAACCAGGCATGGTGGCACACATCTGTAATCCCAGCACTGGGGAGGCTGAGACAGGAGGATCACTATGAGTCTGAGCTGCATAGCAAGACCCTGTATCAAAATAATAAATAAATAAATTTTAAACATTTTTTAAAATAAGGAACAGCCCAGGTAGCGATGGGCCACAGGAGAGCTCGACAGAATAAGGACGCTGTTGCTATAGTGTGGACCTAGAGTATAAACTAAATACTCATGTGACCTGAGGCAGAGCTTGGGAAGACAATGGATTATAGAGGTTCAGGATTAATCAGTGGTTTAATCCATCAAGGATTTCTAGCTTGATCCCAGCTGGGAGAAGGGTGGACACTTAGTAGATGGGACACAGTTCAGAGAAACGGGAAAAAAAAAGTCTGGTAGAGGCAGGCAGGCCTTGGCACCTCCCTGCTCCTCTCTGGCTGTCTCACCCTGAGCCCTAGGTGTGGATGAGCAACTGTTCTCCCCCACCCTCTTCAGCCATGACACTTCTGCCTTAGAATCAGCTGGCTGTGGAAGGAAACCTCTGAAATTATGAACCAAAATAAACTCACCTTCTTGTTTAGGTTAGGTGTTTGGTCTCAGGGACCCAAAGCTGACCAGCACGGCTATCTTCCTTGTGTCTGAAGTCTTAACATGCTCATTACATGGAGGAGTCTAGCAGGCTGTGAAGTAACCCCACTGAAGGACCGAAGCTTCCAGGAAGGCATAAACAGCTTAATTCTCCACTGAGGAGAATTAAGGGGGCCGGTGAGATAGCTCAGCAGTCTAAAGTGCCTGCTTACGCAAGCTTAGGCAGCCACAGGGCATCCCGCTTTGATCCCCGCACCACCTGCTGCACCAGCCCCTTCCCTCAGGGCAGACTGAGCGGAACCAAAACAAAGGAGGAGGAGGAGGAGGAGGAGGAGGAGGAAGAGAGAGAAAAGGAGGAGAAGAAGAAGAAAAGGAGGAGGAAGAAGAGGACGAGGAGGAGGAGGAGAACAAGGAGGAGGAGAAAAAGAATAATTCAGGTCAAAGTAGGGTACAATGAACCACCACAGTGACCCCAACCCCTTCCCTCGATGGGAATATACTAAGCAGTGCTATGTTTTCCAAAAAGAAATGCAGAGAAACAGCGGCTAGCAGGGGAGCTCCAGTCTGACTTTGGCTGACTCGATTTTAGACCCCCTAATGCATTTTCTAGTCTATGTTGTGGACCGAGGTGATGTCTTCCTCCTCAGTGTTTGAGTCAACATTCCGTAGCAAATGCTTGAGGTAACCAGCCCGTAAAGAGGAGACTCATGTGACCCACAGCTTGGAAGATTCCCGTCCGTGGCCCAGCAGCCCTGCTGCTTTTGGGCTTTGGTAGGGCAGTGCAATCTTGGGTCACCTCGGGGGAGGGAGCTGGTCACTTTAAGGCAGACATGAAACAAAAAGGGAGCAGGAGAGATGAAAAGATCAGAGCGCACAGCCCCCATCTAGGACACCGCCACCACCCTCCCCCCACGCCCCCATGACTGAAAACCTTCCATACCTCCAGACCTCTTAAGCTTCCCACTGTCTCCAACAGAGGCCAAGCCTTACACCTGTGCTCCTGAGGGACATTCCGGATGCAAATGCATCGTGTCTTTTGTCCATTTTTACAGAGAATTCTCCAAGCTCTTCCAAAACGTGTCACCCATCCCACCCTGTGATGCATTGGTCTCGCCTCACATCTTTGCAGGCAGAGCTCAAAACTCTCTTCTTCTTTTCTTCTCTTTATTTAAATAACACATCGATTTAAATAAGATACATAATTATGCAGCCTTTCTGGATTTCAGAAGGAGAGGACATGAAGGCATTATTCTTAGCTGGCAGATTGATTACATTTTCAAAGCAATGCATTGTCTACATTCTGAATAGAAGACAAAGAAAATAGGGAAGCCCCTTCACATCTCTCCTTCGTCTTTCAAAATACAGATACATTCATGTCATTCAGTAGTACACACACATGAAGTTCTACCCTAAGAGTCCAGGTTAGTGCTCACTATCATGGCTTAGTCATAGTGCAATAATCCCCATCCAGTTGTTGAGGAAAGGCTCCTAATGAGACAATAAAAGAATTTCAAGAAAAGGAAAAAATTGTCAGGGCACACACACACACACACACACACATACACAGTGTGAACATTCTAACATATATCTCTTAAGAATACACACTTACTGTCTTCCACAAGAATACTGGTAGCATAACAAGAGATAACCTTAAAAAAGTGTGCTTTTGAGGAAAAGTAAGATAGTAACAAAGCTCAGTCCTGCAGCACTGGACACTGGGGTTCATGAAATTAAGTGCGGTTACAATGGGTATTTATAAATAAAATAATTACACAATTTAGTGGCTTCATTGATTTAACTCAGTGGAATAAAAAGCTAGCCACAAATGGTTACAGGAAGACAAATTTGATGCACAGATGTAATGCTTCAGCAACCCTCCTGAGCAAATGTCATTCTGCTTTGAGTACCACTACGTGTTTCTGAACAACATCCAATCTTTTTTTTTTTTTTTCATTTTGTTACAAATCTTCAATAGAGTTTTCAAACCCTCGTTCTTGCTCATTTCAGAGAACTCCAAACTGCATGTAGTAAAATTCAGTTTAGAAAAGTGATACTGAAGCATTCTTTTGAGTATGTGGATCTCCATGGACCTGGAGCAAGCTGTTTCCAAAAGGGTGAAGGAAGGTCAGCAAGTGAAACAGCTAGTAGCTAAATCACTTTTTGCTTTCTGCACCAGATGTTTTAAAAGAAGTTAAACAATAATTGAAAAGGAACATCCGGTTTGGGAATATACTCTGTATAACCATTTCCCTAAAAACTGATGTCATTCACATTGTAGTAAATAATTACTGAAACTCTAATTCTGCACGTGGTCTCAATTCTACCAGGAGCTGATTATGAATGCTTGTTGGCATGCGTTTAAAATCTATCATGCTCACGTATGAAGAAATGCTTGCTCTGCACCCAAAACTCTTCCTATAGATCCAGCTCATCACTGACCAGGGCTGTCTCCATGTGCTCAGGAAGAGCTGTTTCTATAAAGCAGAAACCAATGGACTCTCTCCTTGTAACAAGACAGTAGCCAGTGACAAAATGTAAGTCAAAGAGCATAGTTATGGTCCAGTAAAACTTTATTTACAAAAATAGATGAGGGCTGGCGAGATAGCTCAGCAGTCTAAAGCGCCTGCTTAGGCAAGCCCAGGCAAGCTCAGGGACTGCAGTTCAATCCCCACACCTCATGCTGTACCAACTCTGGCCCCAGGGTGGGCTGAACTGGTTACAAAAACAGAGGACTGACAGGATTTGGTCTGCAGCGCCATAGTATTTGAGCCACTGTCCTAGACTGCATTGTCTGCATAATTCATTCACCGAACTTTGAGGGGCTGTAAATCTGAAAATTATTTTTCTCCTGTCACTTGTATGAATACTAACTAGGAACTTGTCTTATCTTCCATTAATGTCCTAAAACTTCTATGAATGTCCACACATTAAAATATTTAGGTAACCAAGTATTTAGGTAAACAAGTGAATGTATTAATGTTATTCCACTCATTGGCAAAAAAAAAAAATTAAGCAACTTCCAAAAAAATGTATTTTGTGCTGTCAAATTTTAATTCTTTCACTTTTAAAGTTTCTTACATGTTGTGCTTTCATGTCTTCTGTGCCTCATAACATTCCTAGGGAAGTCCACACATGTGTATAGCACATCTTTTTAAAGCTCATTCTCCTAACTGTCCTATGTGACCAGAAGTCCAAGTTGGCTTTATTTCTGCTTTCCTTTCAATCCATTTTCTCTATTATCTTATTAGGTAGACATATTTTTAACATTGCCTGGTAGAAACCAGATTTTCATGATTTCTGAGGTATTTAGTTTCCAAGTCATTTAACACTTCAAAATGAGATAGGAATCACAGAGCGAATTTGAAATTGCTATAGTAACACCGTTACACCATATAAAGAATTAGGGCATTATGTCTCCACCTTTCCATTTCGTTCTATAATAAGTCGCACCCCACCCCTAAAAACACTTTTGCCTATCTTCATTGTCATCTCCCAGTGTCGTGTAGCCAGGCATTCCCCACTGAGAGCTTTCCATTATTACTCTGTATGCCAGCAAGATTACCCCTAATCTAGCTCTGCAGTCTAAACTACTTTTCTAAATACTATGGGGAAAAATAGCCTATTTCAGATCAATTTCCTGCCAAGTATTTAGACTAATAATATCTTCAGAACTCATTCTGTCTATGGCAAACATTTAAAAATTATACAGAGAATTTAAGTGTCCTTCATAGTAGAAAACTAATTTTTGTATTTGGCTAAATTATTTTTTATTTTATTTGATTGAGAGACAAATATCAATAAGACAGTTTCAAAGCTGATTGATAGGACAGTTTCAGTAATTAATACATTTTACATTGTTATCTTCTTAGTGGTTATTGGTAGTACAAGAAGCAGACAGGATATCCTGTCCAAACGCTTTACTACAAATCTTTCTTTTCATTGAGTTAAGTGAAAATAGCTGTATATCTATCCTAACTATCCTGGATATACAGATACAAAATGGTCCTTCCTTTGTAGCCCCTTTTTTTGTGTAGTCCTGTCAGAGATGGGTATTCCACTGGCATCTAAATCCTATACATGGGTGACTTCAGCAAAACAATCCAACACAATCCAGCAGTCCACTATAGTAGTGGGTTGTCTGCAGAAGTTGTTGACTAGAGCCTTTTACAGCTCAGCGTATTAATGTGGATTTACTTTATATACTTCATTTTTATACTTTTCTGCTGGATGCTTAAGACCAAGATAAAGCAAGACCTATATAACAAGAAATGTATGGGTAAATTATTGGCAGATATAAGCATGCAAATATTTGCATTGTAGGTAGCCCCTGTGGCTAGAGAAATGAGCTAGAAAAGGAAAATATTCAACCTTGTTTTAAGTATAACATGTGACCTTGTTTTAAGTAAAAATTTAGAAAAAAATGTGATTTCATAGTTTTATCAAACCTTCTGCCTTGTGACAGCTAATTTAATACTCCCAGCATTGTCTACATAATTTATTCACTAGACTCAGCCTTATGTGAGGGGATGCAAATATGAAAATTATTTTTCTTCTGTCACTCATGTGAATCCTAAGTATAGGACCTGGCCTTACCTTCCATTAAGGTTCTGAAATATCTATGAATGTTCACATATTAAAACAGCTGGTTCAGCTTAAAGCTTCTGTGTCTTGTCCAGTTCAGGGCAATCTCTGGCCACATTGAGTAGGAGGAACTTGGGTTCAAAAATTTAGCATAGGGAAGGAACTTAGTGTGCTCTTCTTGATTGTTTGTTTGTTTATTTATTTATGCATTTAGCACAGGGTCTACAGGGTCTCACTACATAGATCAGACTTGTAATGATCCTCCTGTTTTCAGCCTCCCAAGTGCTGGGATTATAGGCACACATGACCCAGCCTCAATCACCATCTCAACGTACCCCAGGGGTTGAGCAGGCACAGTATGTTGGGGATTGAACCCCAGTCCCTGCCTAAGCAGGTGCTCTAGACCACTGAGCTATCTGGCCAGCCCCTTCCTGATTATTTTCAATCCCTGTTCTTCTAGTTTCTATGGGTTTGGGACTGCTTGGGGACAGTTAGGGTTTGAGGGGTTTCTTATTAGCAGTTACCAGTATGGCTCTGTCTTGAGTTTGTTGTCCTACCTTGAGTTTGGCCTAGAGTCTGTTATCCTACCAAAAATGCTCAGTGCTGGGTCACTTAATGATACATGTGTGAATCTTCACCACACCCCACCAGAGAGCCACACACAATCCTCCTGCCCAAGGGAGAAGTACTCTTGGGTCATTTCCCAGCCTGACACTCCATTGTGCCTGATTTGCTGAAATCTTTCTTTTCATAACAAAGCTTGTTACCCTGAGGGACCCTCACATGGTACTTGCCATTCTAAGTCCCGGAAGTCCTTAGGAGTTGTAATAGGTTATTATAGTTCTCCTCTGTATTTCCTGTGAAGGAACTACAGAGAGTTCTTGGAAAGAGACACAAATCTTTCAGGCTCCCATGTAATTTGTTGTGACTTCCTTCACTATTTCATATTTGCTTTACACATTGTCTTACTCTCTTGTTGGTGGGATAAAATACCTGGTACCTACCAGTTAAAGGAATAAAGGTTTATTTTTTGTCTCATAGTTGTAGAGGTTTCAGTCCACAGTCAGCTGGCTCCAGACAGGAAAGCATGACAAAAGAGGAATAGTAAACCTGTTTTCCCTCCCTCTATATTCCATCCAGGCTACCAGCCTATTGGCTGGTGCTTCCCACACTCCAGTTGCATTGCCCACACCCAGAAGGATGCTAAACCAATTTAGCTATCACACATCATGGACTCTTAATCACAGTATCATGTACATTAATTCAGCACCAACACACCCATTGATCCAGACTCCTTCCCAAAGTCCCACCTAGAGCTGGGGAGATGGCTCAGTGGTCTAACTGCCTGCCTGGCAAGTGCAAGTGCAAGACCTGAGTCCTATTCCCCAATACTACATGCCATGCTGACCCCAGCACTGGGTGAGCTATGCCAGCCCCAAAACCCTGTGTGGTGGCACATGCCTGTAATCCCAGTGCTGAAGAGCCTGAGATAGGAAGATCACTATCAGTCTGAGCTACATAGCAAGACCCTAAGCCAAATCGATTAATTAATTAATTAAAATCAAGCCCCACCTGTGAACACAGGAGGCTTTGGGGGGCATCTAGAAACATAGCTGCATGTATTCTTTTTGCTAACAAGAGTTCTGAAATTATGTAAACTTTAAATCACACAAAAATCTCATGGGATTCTGGCAAGAGAGTTTAAATTTAATTTTTTTAATGGAAAAACATGACTTTCATACAAACATACTCATCCTTGCCAACACAGTCATAAAGGAATGGGCATGATACAAAGCTGGATCACTGAGAACCCAAGAAAGAGACCACATGCAGTCATCAAAACAATTCTCAAATGAGATTGTGAAGTTATGAGCACAATTATCAGTATCTTACAAAGCAAAACCTTACAATTTTTTGCAGAGAGGCATAACAAGGTGTTGGGAAAGGACCTTCACTGCAGTATCCCTCCCCCATAGAAACATCAAACTTAGCAATTGTTCACACGTGAAAATGCCTTTCCCTTGGTCTCAGTTACTTTTCTCTCATTGCTGGGACAAATACCCAACACCCAAAATGAAGGAAGGGAAGGTTTATTTAGCCCAGTTAGTGGAGATTTCAGTCCATACTTGACTGGCTCCAAGGCAGAGTGGCACATGGCAGAGAGCGTGCTGTTCATAGCAGTGGAACAACAACAATGGTAACAGAGGTAGAGTCTGTTTCTCTGCCTCTCTTATGTTGCATTCAGGTTCTCTGCCCCAGAAAGGGGGAAGTACACACACATATAATCCTAACAGTACTAAAACTCATAATCCCAGCCTTGGATCACCCATAATCCCAGTGGATCATGAGTTAATCACAAACTCTAGAAGTCCCCGCCGCATGACTACAGGAGGCTTTGGGGGGATAACCAGACACAAACCATAACACCCTTGAAGAACAGAAACTATATGAGAGATTCTAGAACATGGTTATAGCATAGTACCAGAAAACACATTAAAGAGGATAGGAAGATAAGCTGTACAGTACGTGTATTACCTCTTCTGCAGTTCCATGCAACACAATGCAGAGATTGCCCACCAGAGGAAAAAAAAAAAGAAATAAGAGTAGAATTTTGCTAAGAACCTGTAATAGGGTTTCTCCAGGACAACACAGCATAGTCAGCCCCCCACAATACCAGTGTGCACACCCATATTCAGGGAACAGGTCCCCAGATGACACTGGCGCCAGACAGGCATTCAGTCACAGTAAGACAAAATCATATTGGGCCCATGTTATGCTTTGTATCTAGGTGTCCCCCCAAAGCCTCATGCTGTCCTGGGGAGGCTTCTGGAGTTTGTGATTGATTATTGTGGGTGTGGATGCTGCACCGGCTCTGGGGCAGGTGATTTGCATTACAATGTAAGGCGGGGAGAGAGGCTAGCTGGCTGTCTGAGCTGCTGCTCCCCCTTTTGCTCTTTGCTCTTTGGTGCCACCCTGAAAGATTGCCCTCTGCCATGTACCACTCTGCCTTGGAGCCAGCTGAGTATGGACTGAAAGCTCCAGTAACTGTGAGCTAAATAAGCCTTTCCTTCCTTCATATTGGGCGTTGGGTATTTGTTCCAGCAATGAGAGAAGTGTAATCTGGACAGCTCACATCATGAGAGTGACTCACAGCACCAGGCAGATCTTATTGGCCAGGGGCTTGGACTCCAGCCTGGCATGGTGCCAGCGTTGGTAGCTGAGGGGTTTCAGGCTGATGCAGCCTTTGTTGTTGTGGTTCAGGGAACTCCCTGGCACACAACAGCCACCGCACTCACTGGATTAGGACCTACAACCAAAGACCTACCTAGATCAAGCCAGGGTCACCATTGAAGGACATGTTCACATAAAGCCAAACTGAAGATGCTTCTTCAATGTGCAGACATCCATTTATGACTCTAAGCACAACCAGCAAATGTAACGTCACAAAATAGACAAAACAGGGTGCCAATGACTCTACTAGAGAGATGGAGATGAATGAACTGCACGACCAAGAATACAAATTATATATTTAGCTAACTGCAGGATAACTCAAAGGAAACAATGGAGACATTTGACAGAGAAATTAAAATAGTAATTTTTTAAAAAAGAAACATTCTGGAGCTGAAAACACAATAAAATAAATAAAAAATGCAACAGAGAATCTTGTCATTGTAATTGAGAAATCAGATGTGAATTGGTAGTCACTTTATTTGAAAATATATAGTCAGAGAAGGAAGAGTCATAAAAGTAAGTAAGAAAAGTCTTGTAATTTATGAGATATAACAAAGGAAAAAATGTATAAATTATTGGTGCTCAAAAAGAACTAGGAAAATATAAAAGGGTAAAAAATTACTTGAGTTAACAATGGTAAAAATTTTTTTGAAAACTGGAGATACATATAATATAAATTTTCAGTTATAAGAAGATCAAAGACTTCTAATTTGGCTAAGACTATGCCTCTACATGTTGTACTCAAGCTCCCAAAGATACAAGATAAGAAGATTAAGTTGATTAAAAATTGTTCCCGAAGACCTGAAAAGACATCCTTCAAAGAAGATATACAAATGCCGAAGACATATATAGAAAAACACCGCCATAAGTCATAAGGGAAATGAAAATCTAAATCACAAGGAGGGAGCTCTTTACTATAGCTGGAAGGGCTAGTGCCCAGAAGGATAATGAATTCTGGCAAAAACTTGGAGAAAGTGGAATTCATGCAGCACTGACAGCACTGTACATTAGTACCATCACTATGGAAAGCAGAAAGAAGGTTCGTCAAAAGTATTAAAATCAAAACCATGATACAATCCAGAAATTCGACTCCTGGATTTACATCCAAGGGAAGTGAAATCGACTCCTGGATTTACATCCAAGGGAAGTGAAATCCTTCTGCAGAAGAGATACCTGCACTTCCATGTCTCCTGCAGCACAGTTCACAGTGGGCAAAATACAGAACTAATCTGTGGATCCACCAACAGGGGATTTATTATGGAAATCTGATAGGCAACAAAAGGGATAAAATTCTGTAATTTCAATAGCATAGATGAACCTGGAAGAGATAATATCAAGTGAAATAAGCCCACATGGAAAGATAAATATGCCCTTATTTAGTCATATATGAAATTTCTTTTCTTTTTTTAAAAGGAAGGAATGGAATTTCTGATAGGCAATCCAATAGAAGTAAAGAGCATAACACTATCAGGGGGTGGGAAGATTAGCAGGATGAGGTCAGATTAGTTAATAATAGATGCTTAGAAACTCACAGAGAAACTAGATGAGTAAGATTGGGCTACCACCTGATGTAATAACACAGAAAGGTGATTGAAGCTAAGAGCATTATGTCATAAAAAAGAGGATCTTAAATATTTTCATCATAAGAAAACAATAAATATTTGAGATGAATAATAAACTAAATATCCTCAGCACCTAACAAAATATACCTGGATTGAGGACATCATCCTGTAGTCTGTAAATATACATGATTATATTAATTTAAAATAAACTATTTTACAATAATAGAGATGCAAATAGCTGCATGATCCTTAAGCAGATTTGTAAATAATGCTTCTAGTATCATATGAAAGAAACATTTTATGTCTTATACTGCTTCAAAATGTTTTGGAACACCCAGCACCTTTCCTATCACCAAGAGGCAGGAATCTCATCAATTTGAGGTTATCTTTTTTTAATGTTTAACAAATAGAAACTAATCATAAACAAAAGAACACTTTAAAAAATAAACCCAGTTAAGTTTTTAAGAGTACAGATAAATTTTATAATTTTTCTTCTGCCTATGAAGGCTGACTAATTTGTCTATGAAATGAACCAACAATAGACAGATTAATAGGGGAAACATATTTTTTAATGTATTTAGTCAGGGTCTACAAGGTCTCATTACATAGATCAGATTCATAGTAGTGATTCTCATGTTTTCAGCCTTCCAAGGGCTGGGATTACAGGTGCAGGCCACCATGCCCAGTCTCAATCACCATCTCAGAGCACCCCCAGGGGCGGGGGAGGCCCGGCATGCCAGGGACGAACTCTGACCTCTGCACTCTGCCTAAGCAGGCACTTTAGTCTACTGAGCTATCTGGCCTGCCCCACATATAAATTTTATTGTATGCCTGAACAGCAGAGCTACACATATTCACAATGACAATCCCAAAAGCCCAATTTGGCTGAACCCTATATGGAGCTAAGCAAGCAGATGGGGCCTTGGGCTCCTAGAGGAGGCCTTGCAGGCTGTGGAAGGGAGGAAAGGAGGTACACTGGGAGATGAGACCCCCAGGTGAGCACTTATACTAAATCTGCTGTCTGGACCAGATGTTGGACCCTCCATCTGTGCTCCCTGTACAGATATCTTTTCTAAGAAGAAAGAAGGGTAACGGATAGCAAAACCTAGTTATATCTGCTGGTTGGCTCCTTCACAAATGTAGGGGGAAATTTATAAATATATATTTCTTTTTTCAAAAAAGGGATAGCCATTGGCACCATTTCTGTGTCTGCAGAGGTTTGCAGTTTCTGTGAGTAGCCAGCTCAGAATATTCTGAGGAAATGTATTCTGGAGTGGCATCATTTCGGGATGTATTAGGGGTATGTGTAGCAGACATAAAAGAACTGCCACTATGGGTTCATAAACAGACAGATTCCATTACCCTCCCCAAAAAGCCAGATAACCAAAACAAAGACAGAGAACTTTATTAACATGTATATTTTATACATACATAGAGACACCCAGAGGATAAGTTGCATACCAAAGAGATAGCTTTGAATTAAATTCCAGCTTTTATAGCATCCCTAACAAAGAAATATATTTTTAGAAAATGTTGAGAAAGGCGATTTTGAGTCTCTCATAAAGAAAGCTAAAACAAATGGCAAATGGTCCAAGTTGCCTTTCTCTATCCCGCAGACCTGATACCTGAAAGGGATGTTTGGCCCAGCGCTGAGCCAAAGAGTAAAACACGGCCATCTGGCTCCCAGGCAAGGCCATAAGACACAGGAGGCCTGGTTGTGAAGAAAGTGAAGGGAAAGCAGGAAAGAGAAACCCTTCCGGGGCCACAGCCCGACACCTGCCTCTCCCAACCAGGCTTTCTCTCACAGCGTCACACTTAGCGTAAACTCATGTGTGCTGATCCACTGGTCAATACCATTGCCCATGTCGCAGCCACCTCTTTGAAGCACCTCCATCTGGAGCACCTGCGCCTCTGGGGGGGAGGGCATCTAGATGTAAGCTGTAACACAGATCCAAGTTAGTTAGTAACCAAAACTGAAGTTTTCTAGTTCCTTCTCAGAGCTGCCAGAGATCAGTTGGTTGAATGAGGGGGAAGGATAACTTTTCTCTTCCTTTGTAAATCTACATGTTACTGTTAGACAAAGAGGAAGAAGGAACTTTCCTTCATCCACAGCTCAACAATTTCTTCTAGAGAGTCATATTCTGTTCTTCTTCCAAGAGTCAGAGCAGTTGGTGCTTAATTTATTTTGTCTCCTTTATTCAATTCTTTTACTTTTTTCTATTCTTCTTTTCTTATGTATTTCTTCTTTTTCTTTCTTCCAATTTTGTATGCATATATCTAATAACACGAACAACTAATTTGGAGAGAACACTACGCAATGTAACAAATACTGTAAGATTCAGATTATTGTACTTGGTGAAATTCTGTATCATTACTCATTTTGCTGTTTTAATACTGTCTTGTACTCTCTTTAAAAAATGAAAATTTTTGAAAAAGTAAATTATATTAGTAAAGGGAAAAGCAGAACCATTGGCAGGCTTTTGGTCCTCATCTGTTTTGTTTTCTCAATATCCATATTTAGAAAGCATTTGAATACAAGTCATTTTGATGAAAGTACATATGCGTGTCCTTCCAGCCATCTGTGTCCGTTTTCCTTGAGTATTTGCCAAACATCTCTGTTACACTAAGCAGTGTTATGAGCACTGGCTTTACAGAGAGAAATAAGACATGGAACAGTTTTCTATGCACTCTTTTGCCTAGAATGATCTCAGGTTTTTAAAACACTGAAGCATGCAAAGCTAGATGTGTCTTCCTGTTTATACATACGAAGTGCAATCTTGGGCCCCAATAGTCTAAGTTTCACAATCACTGTTCTTTACCTTTTGTGTCTGGTGTCTTTTCACCAAACACAGAATAAGTGCCAGGTATGGGGAAAATGGATCGAGAGGTGGTCATTTATTCTTGCTTAAAGAATGTGGCTGAAACTGCATTGACTTTAGTTGTTTATAAAAGTGGATCATGTATTTGGAATGCATAACTCTTGCCAAGATAAGTTGTTACAGGGCTCTTGGTAAAGTGCAAATGCAGTTTAAATTGATTTTCTTTTTTCTTTTTTCTTTTTTTTTTTCTTTTTTTTTTTTTTGTCTTTTCGAGACAGGGTCTCACTATGCAGTTCAGGCTGGCCTTAAACTCACTTTGTAGCTCAGGCTGGTCTCAAACTCACAACAATCCTCCTGCCTCAGCCTCCCAAATGCTGGGATTACAGGCCTGTGCCACCACCACCGGCTTTAAATTGATTTTCTAACCACTTTCATTGCTGCAATTCTTGAGTGGTGCAACAAAGGTTGGGCATTGGTGTTTATGAGGCAAAAGGTATTGAAATCCTCCGCAAATCTGAGTTTCATAACAATCATAATTATGTATGCAATTATAGTTCAGTGAGAACAAACAAGAATAAACATGGAAGAAACTGTATTCATTTATAACACATTTGTGAAAAGTCTCAAGTGGTTAAAATGCTCAAGGTTTTCCTTTGAACAGTTTCTTTCCCTTTCACAGCATCTATTGAATCTTTAGATTTTATTTACTCTTTCAGGTTCTTACATTAGAGAGACAGTGTGATGTTTACACATGCAAATCTGACTTATTTCACTTATGAGTAAAGTCTCTAGTTGCATCTATCTACCTATAAAAGCCTCAAATTTATCTTTTTTATAACTGAGTAATTATTATATAAAACTACAACTGGAATTGGAAAAGAAAGGAGAAGGGGAAAATGTACATATATATCCTATGTATATATACGTATATACATAGGATAGTTTGGAGAATTGTACTTCTGATTTCTACTGGTCAATTGAAAGGAAATGTCTGGAGATAGCACAGTGGAATAAGCACTTCCCTGGCAAGTGCAAGGGCCTGAGTTCAATCCCCAGTTCCGCAAAAAAAAAAAAGCAAGCAACAAAAAAAAAAAAAGTGAACTGTTAATACATACATTTTTTTCTTCTGTTTAATTTTTTATTACAATTATTTTTATTGAAGAATAAATAATAATGAAACAGTTTCAAGACAAATTAACAGGACAGATTTGATAAATTAATACATTGCAAAATGTTTTCTTAATGTTTTGGTGTCATACAAAGTGCATACATGATATTGTACTTACAGATATTATTACAGCAGATGTCTCTAATCAGTGAATGAAGAGAGTGTAGCTATATGCTTACCTTATTTTTCATAGCTGAATTATATCTCAGATTCAATAATTAATACTTTCTACCTTGTTATCTCCCTAGTGTTTGTCCATAGTACTAGAAACCAACTTAATATCTTGTCCAACCACTATTAGTGCAAATCTTGCTTCTCTAAGTCAGATTTGCATGTGTAAACATCACACTGTCTCTCTAATGTAAGAACCTGAAAGAGTAAATAAAATCTAAAGATTCAAGAATTATGCAGAA
>PVKA01010636.1:28874-63819 GCA_004027165.1 Ctenomys sociabilis
GCCTGTAATCCCAGCACTCGGGAGGCTGAGGCAGGAGGATTGTTGTGAGTTCGAGACCAGCCTGAGCTACAAAGTGAGCTTAAGGCCAGCCTGAACTGCATAGTGAGACCCTGTCTCAAAAAGACAAAAAAAAAAAAAAAAAAAAAAAAAAAAAAAAAAAAAAAAAAAAAAAAAAAAAAAAAAAAAAAAAAAAAGAATTATGCAGAAGCACAGCATACTTATCCTAGCTGTACTAAACATACACATCATGATTCTTCCTTTCTATACCCCCCTTTTTTTTGTCTAGAAATGTCAAAGCTGGGCACTCCATTGTCATTAAACCAATTTAGGTGCCTGAATTCAGCGACACAATCCAACACAGTCCAGCATTCCACAATAATAGTGAGTTATCTGAAGAAGTTGTTGACTATAGCCATTTACAGCTCAACTTATTACTATGGCCCTATGGTATATACCTAATTTTTATACTTTTCTGCTGGATGCTTAAGACCGAGATAGATCAAGACCTATGTACCAGAAGATGTAGCTTTTGGTTCTGATGAGGTCAGTGAAGTCCCCTCAGGGTTTATCTTGTAATCCTGTACCTTACTATGTGGATCCTTTCTCTACATCATCCATGCAGATGAGTCACGGCCAATGCTTGACCAGTTTGCTGTCTATGAGAGACTGAGAGAAAGTTTGCTCTTCATGTGACTCTCCCCAGGCACACTATACATCATCAGTCTCTTTCCTCTGTGGCTCCATAATCTCCTTGATCAGAAAATTTGGGGCACAACTAAGTTTCATGATGGTACAGTACAGGTTCTCCTGTGCCCTGAGTCTTCACTGACCTTGAAAGGCTAGGGCCAAAATGTTTGCTGGCCCTGCGGCTCTTCTATTTCTCCAATTTTGACCTGTGAACTTAGGTTGTTAACCATCCAGAAGAAAAGCTGATTATTGCCCTGCAGCATATGCTGTTCAGTTTGCCCTAACTGTTTGACTCAATTGTCTTTAGTTGTTGTTGTACATTTCTATTTGTATTTCATCTTTTGTATGCTTATACTAGGGAGACTATACAATATTTGCACATGTATGTCTGATTTACTTCACTTTCGAGTATATATTCAAGTGCCATCCACTTAAATATAAATGCTTCAATTTATCATTCTTTATAGCTGAGTAATACTCCATTATATAGAAATACCACACCTTTTTCAACCATTCCTCATGTGATGGACATCTTGGTTGTTTCCAAGATTTTGCTATCACAAATTGTGCTGCCATAAACATAGCTACACATATATCACTTTGATATAATGTTTTCAGTTCCTCTGGAAAAATTCCCCGTAGGGAGATAGCCGTCTTGAATAGGATTTCTAGTCCTACTCTTTTGAGGACTCTCCACACTGATCTCCACAATGGTTGTACCAGTCTACATTCCCACCAGCAGTGGCGAAGTGTTCCCTCATCCCCACAACCTCTCCAACTTTTGTTGTTGGTTGATTTCCTTATGATAGCCATTCTTTCTGGAGTGAGATGATATCTCAGTGTTGTTTTTATTTGCATTTCATGGATGGCTAGCAATGTGGAGCATTTTTTCATATATTTATTTGCTTCTTTAAGTTCATGCTCTGAGAAGTGTGTATTCATCTCAGATGCCCATTTCTGAATTGGGTCTTTAAATCTGAGGGCCCGTTATATCTTAGATCTTTATATATTCTAGATAGCAGAACTTTGTCTGATTGCTTATTAGTTGGGATTTTTTCAAAATTTGTGGGTTGTCTTCTCACTCTGTTGAAAATTTCTTTTCACTTGCAGAAACTCCTCAAGAAGAGTTGATCACAGTTGTTGATTCTTTCAAGTGTCTCCCATGAAAATATATGTTTGTTCATGAACTCTTTACATACCCCTATGTCTTCAAGAGTTCCTCCTACTTTCTCTTCCAGGAGATTGAGTGTTTCTGTTTTAATGTTTAAATCTTTAATCCATTTTGACTTTAGCTTAGTGCATGGTGATAGAACTGGGTCAAGTTTTAGTTTTCGGCATGTAGAAAGCCAAGTTTTCCAACACCATTTGTTAAAGAGACTATCTTTCTTCCAGTAAGCTTGTTTGGCCCCTTTCTCGAAGATCAGATGACTAAGTGTGATAGTAGATGCCTCTGTGTCTTCTGATCTATTCCATTAATCCTGAGATCTATTTCGTTGCCAATACCATGTTGATTTTATCACAGTGGCTTTGTAGTATAATTTCACGTCAGGCATTGTGATGCCTCCTGCCTTGTCTTTATTGGCCAAGATTGCCTTTCCTATTCTAGGTCGCTTGTGGTTCCAAATAAATTTTAGGAATGATTTCTCTAGGTCTGGGCGGTATGTTGATGGAAGTTTGATAGGGATTGCATTAAATCTGTACAATAATTTTGGGAGTATGGTCATCTTCACAATGTTGGTTCTTCCTGTCCTGGAGCATGGAATATCTTTCCATTTTCTGAAATCTTCCATAATCTCTTTTCTTAGGGTGTTATAATTTTCTGTGAACAGATCTTTGACTTCCTTGGTTAAGTGAATTCCAAGGTATTTCATTTTCTGTGGTGCTATTGTAAAAGGTATTGTTTCTATTGTTTCCCTTTTGGTGTGCTTGTTATCTGTGTAGAGGAATGCTATTGACTTTTGAGTATTGACTTTGTATCCTGCTATGCTACTGAATTTCCGTATCAGTTCTAGTAGTCTCTCAGTGGAATTTTTGGGGTCTTCCAAGTAAAGTATCACATCATCTGCAAATAGTAATAATGCAACTTCTTCTTTACCTATTCTTATTCCTTTTATTTCTCCCTCTTTTCTAATGGCTGTTGTTAATGATTCCAAAACTATATTGAATAGGAGGGGTGATAGAGGACATCTTTGTCTTGTACCTGATTTAAGAGTAAAAGATTTCAGTTTTTCCCCATTTAGGATTATATTAGCATTTGGGTTGTCATAGATGGCTTTTATCAAGTTAAGGTAGAGTCCATCTACTCTAATTTTCTGTAGGACTTTGAACATGAATGAGTGTTGGACTTTGTCAAAGGTTTTCTCTGCATCAATTAAGATGATTGTGTGGTTTTTAGATTTCAGTCTATGCATAGAGTGTATTACATTTATAGATTTTTGAGTATTGAACCATCCTTGCGTCCCTGGGATAAATCCTACCTGGTCATGGTGTATGATCTTCTTGATGATTTGCTGTATTCTATTTGCTAGGGTCTTATTGAGTATTTTTGCATCCATATTCATGAGGGAGATTTGCCTGCAGTTCTCCTTTTTGGTTGTGTCTTTCCCTGGGTTTGGAATCAGTATAATACTTGCCTCCAGAAATGATTTTGGGAAGACTGCTTCCTTTTCAATTTCATTGAAGAGCTTGAGGAGTTCAGGGATATCTTCTATAAATTTCTTGTAGAATTCAGCTGTGAATCCATCAGGACCTGGGCTTTTCTTTGTCGTTAGGCTTTTTTATTACGTTTCGTATTTCATTGGCTGTTATTGGCTTATTGAAAGTTGTTGTATCTTCTTGGTTCAGTTTTGGTAATTGTACATTTCGAGGTATCTGTGCATTTCTTCTGTGACTTCTATTCTGTGAGAGTAAAGATTCTTGAAGTAACTGTTGATAATCTGAATTTCCACTGGGTCTGTGGTGATTTCACCCTTTTCATTCCTTATTGCATGTACTTGAATTTTTTCTTTCCTCTTTTTGATGAGGTTGGCTAGAGGCTTATCAACTTTATTTAGTCTTTCAAATAACCAATTTTTTGATTTGTGGATTCTTTGAACTATTTTGTTCATCTCAATTGAATCAATTTCTGCTCTAATCTTTATGATTTCTTCCCGTCTTTGCGCTCTGGGTTTCATTTGCTCTTCTTTTTTCTAAATGTCAGAGGTACAACATTAGGGCTTTCATTTTTTTCCTGTTCTGTTTCCCTAATGTGTGAGCTCATAGCTATGATTTTCCCTCTAAGAACTGCTCTCATCACATCCCATAAATTCCGGTAAGTTGTGCTTGAATTTTCATTGAATTGTAGATATTGTTGAATTTCTTGTTTAATTTCTTCTGTGACCCATTGATTGCTGAGTAGGGTGTTGTTTAATCTCCATGAATTTAGCGGGTTTTTCTCATTTCTTTTGTTGCTTAGTTCTAGTTGCATTGCACTGTGGTCAGATAATATGCATGGGATTATTTCTGTTTTGTGCATATACTTCAGTATGACCTCTTGACTAGTATGTGGTCTATTTTGGAAAATGACCTGTATGCAGCTTAAAAAATTTGTATTGAGCTATGCTTGGGTGGAACACTCTATATATGTCCACCAGGTCCATTTGTTCCAAGCTCTGGTTCAGTTCTGCTACTTCCTTTCTAATTTTTTGTCTGATTGACCTATCTTTTTGAGATAAGGGTGTTTTAAGGTCTCCTCTTAAGATTGTGGTCTTAGATATTAGGTTTTTCATGTCCATTATGATCTGTCTTACATAATTGGGTGCTCCTGTGTTTGGTGCATGGATATTTATGACTTGTTATCTCTTCTTCTTGAATTTTTCCTGTGACCAATATGTAGTGTCGTTCTTTGTGTCAGTTGATCATTCTTGGTTTGAAGTTGCTACTCTCTGAGAACAGAATTGCTACTCCTGCTTTTTTCTAAGGTACTGGGGTATGTAGAATTGTTTTCCATCCTTTGACTCTGAGCCTATGAATGTCCTTCTGAGTTGAGTGTGTTTCTTGTATGAAGCATATTGATGGATTTTGTTTCCTAATCCACTGTGCCTGTCTATTTCTCTTAATTGGTAAATTGAGTCCATTTATTTTGACGGTTATAATTGAAATGTGTTGACTTATGTTTGTCATGATATTTACCTGGTGTAGTTTATTCCTTTGTAACCTGTGTTTAATTGTCTGTCCTGTTTAATGGGTTCCTTCTGTTCGCATTCATCAAGTTCTGGTCATTGTGGTCTCTCTCTAGAACATCTTTCAGCAGCTTGTGTAGGGATGGCTTTGTCATCATGAAATTCTTTAGTTCTTTGTTGTGGAAGTATTTCACTTATCCATCAAACTTGAAAGAGAGTTTTGCAGGGTATAATAGTCTGGGCTGGAATTTGTTTTCATATAGGACTTGGAGAACTCTGTTTCATGTTCTCTTTGCCTTCATGGTTTTTGTAGAGAAGTTGGCTGTAATTCTGATGGGTTTTCCTTTGAATGTGATCTGCTTCTTCTCTCTAGCAGCTTTCAGTATATTATTCTTGTGTTGGATTTCTGGGATCTTGACTATTATATGTCTTAGTGTGTTTTTACTTAGGTTGAAGTTATTTGACTTTCTGTATGCTTCAGGGGCCTGAATGTTGGATTGTTTCCTCATATTTGGGAAGTTTTCTGTGATTACTACTTCCCAAATTCTTTTTATGTCATTTCTATTGACTCCTTCATTCTCACTGATGCCAATTAATCTCCCACTGTTCATCCTGGCGTCATCTTGCAGGTGATGGATTATTTTTTCCTGCATTCTCGTTGTTTTTAAGAGATTCTTTCTCACCTTTTTACTAGCTGCCCCAGCATCTTCAAGATCTGAAACTCTGTCTTCACTTTCACTCAAACGGTTTGATAATTTTAGTTGTTCTATATGTCTTTGACTCTGTTTCATGTGTTCTATTTCTTTTCTTAATTGTTCATTCAAGGAATCCGTCATATTTCTGATCTCTATTTTTTTTAATCCATGTCTTCTTTAGAGGTAGTAATTAATTCTTTTTCTACAGTGTTTCTTCCAAGTTGGGTTTCCTCTGTATATTTCTGGACTTGTTTCTGTATTTCAGATACTATGATTTCAGCGAATTCTTTTTTTTCAAAAAATTCTTTTTTGATTTCAGAAATTATTTCTGCTTTGAGTTTCTCATGACCTTTCTGCTGTTGTTTATTTGCTTCAGACGCTGTTAATTCATACATTTCAGCTGGAATAGTGCTCTCTGCACTTGTTCTGGGTAAGTATTGGTTTCCCCTTGATGTTTCTGCATTTGATTCTTTATTTCAGATGCTATGTATTCAGATATTTCTTTTTTATTTCAGGAATTTATTCTCATCTGAGTTCCTCTATACCTTTCTGGTGCTTCCCTATCTGTTTATTCATTCATTTCAGCTGAGCTAGTGTCCTCTGCACTGACTGGTGGACTCGAGGACTGAGATTGCATTTTTCTCCTTGTCTTTGTCATTTTGTATAGCACTGACCTCTGACCTTTGGTGTAGAGCTTTGGTGCTGCTATAACCTTAGTGTGTAATGAGATTTGGGTGCCAGTCTATTAAATTTGAGATTATCCAGTTATGCCTGGCCTGGATCTAGATGTTGTGTTCAGTTCCTTTTTGCTACAGCTCCTGTGGTTTCCCTTTGTTGGTTCCCTGATAAAGCGAGCAGGAACCGAACCGGGACACAGAGTGAGTAGTGAAAATTCCCACTATCTTGGCTGGCTTTGGGGTGGGGATCCGGAAAGTTGATGAGTCGACCCTAATGTCTCAGGCAGGTCGCTCTCTTCATGAGTGGGCCTGGGCTTTGGTGGGTCTGCTGGGCTCCCAAAAGGATAGTGGATGATCTTATTCACTGGGTAGGCTGTGCTGGGTCAGCCAAGCTGTGCTTGGTCCGGGGCCGCGGGGTGGGACCTGGGACCACTGGGAACTGTCTCTCCGGCGTGGTGGACCTGGAGCTCTCACTCACTAACCAAGCCATGCTGGGTCTTATTTAATTTTTTTTACTAATTTTTCATGACCAATAATCTGGACAACTAATTTAAAGACAATAATAGGCAATAAAACAACCACTGTTAAATTCCTATCATCTTTCTTAGTGAAATTCTGTATCATTCCTAATGTTTTCTTTTACACTATTTTTGTTCTCTTTTTTTAAAAATCTTTCGAGGTTTGATCAGTAGAAAGGACATCTATCAAATTCCACAATTTTTTGGACATCATATATGTGCAGTAAGGTCAAACAAGTAGGGAGAAAAAAATCTTATCTTCAATTTTTTCTACCCTTAGGTAAGAATACAAAGACAACTCATTTACTCTGATTGATCTTCCTGGGCATAGGAGACTTCTCTGCCTTAAATCTCATCTGAGAACTAACTTTTCTCACTCTTTTTGTGGAATACTAACAGGATCCTCTGTCTCTTTCTCTGTCTCTGTCTCTAACTCTGTCTCTGTCTCTCTCTGTATCTCTCTCTGTCTCTCTTTCTGTGTCTCTGTCTCTGTCTCTCCCCCCCCCCCCACTTTCTCAAGCAAGCAAGCTAAATATGTCAGTACTGCTTGCCACTTATATATTGCATTTGGGCACACAAAAAATGGCTTGGTAAATCGTGTTAACCACTATAGTTTTTACATATAATTAGATATGCCTCTGTTAAAATTGCATGAAATGCTTCACAAACAAGATGAAGGCAAACAAAATTAAAGCTGCAGTACAATATGAGATATTCAGAATCTCTTGGCTTTGATTTAAAACAAACAATTTAATGTAAGAAAGAAGTCAGCCATTCTTTCTTGAGTCATCAGCAGACGAAGTCTCAAGCCTCACATTTTCTTCCCAGACTATTTGCTGTTAATTCACATACCTTAAGAAAAGAGCTTAATGTTTTATTCTAGGAAAATAATAAGAAAATGGATTGTGGGCTGATGAGATAGCTCAGTGGTGTAAAGCACCTGCTTAGGCAAGCTTAGGCAAATGCAGGGACGACAGTTCAATCCCCAGTACCACATGCTGTGCCAACCTCACCCCCAGGGCAGACTGAACTGGTCAATAAATAAATAAGTAAATACATAAATACATAAATAAGGGTTGGCCTTACCTATCTAAATCTCAAGGGTTTCAGAAACAAAACTTAAAACTTGTTAAGAACCTGAAAGAGAGAAATACACCAGAAGAAATGCTGAGTACTGTTTGTTGACTTTAAACACGAAGCATGGGTTCAGGCAGATCCTTTCCAGGCATTAATGCTTCTTGCCAAATGCCAGCAGGTAAGAAGTACTGGTGTCTCTGAGGGGGAGGGTGTGACGTCCTTCTGATATGACTTAATCTTAAAAGAATGTCAGTACTAAAACTGTCTTTAAACCATGGTTTTCAGCCTCTCATTACAGACAGAATAAATTATAATCTTCTGGATTAACTTGAGGCCATCTGACCTAAACCAAAATATAAATCACCCATTAGTTTCACCTCAAATAAAGTTAATTGTCTGATTTTGGAAACTATTTTTAAGAGTTCGCTAAGTTGAGCATTACAGTCAAGGACTAGGCGATGTATAAGTATCACAGACTCAGTGATTTCAATGAATCTAATAGGCAGTAGGTCTATGTTTTATCCTTAATCTCTAGTATGATAGGAACTGCTTCTTGATGCCACATGGATTTCTGTACAGAGAGCTGAACTGGTATTCCTAAAACTACTTTTTAAAGTAGGTTAATTGATGGGCTAGGACTCTATGGTATTTTCCAGGATACTCTGTCCCCAAACCCTCTTCCCCTTGGCCTCATGCAGAGCCAAACCCAAACCACAACCACAACCCATTTTGTACCCTGGTCTCAGCTCACCTCCTCTTGGTCCCACACAGAAAACCACAGAAATTCAGTTCCACAAAAAAAAAAAAAAAACAGAAATTCTCCTTTGTCAACATAGAAAGTCCCCCACAGACCAAGTAGCCCTGCCAAGATTAGGTCTCCCATGGCTGTCCCCAAAAGTCCCTTAAAAGCCCTGTGCTTTACCTTGGTCTCTGCTATCTCACTCTGCTAGACAGACAGCCCTCTTGCTCCCACCTCCAGTAAATCTTCTTGCCACAGAATGTCTGGTCTGCCCAACCGCGTAGGTTCATACCTCACACTAATAAGCCTTCCTCTTATAAAAAGGTGAAAAAGAAATTTTTCTAGCACAAATTCATGAAATATTGAATGCCTTAGATGTCTTCTTAGAGTTTCATAATGCATTTCAATGTGCTCAAGAGGTCCTACAGAAAAGAACCAGTTTGATTCTGCTGGGAAGTTTCTGAATACATTTTATCCATCCTCCCCCCAAAATTATTCATTTCCAGGAATAACTATTAACAGCACTTTCGGTCAAAAGTACTGTGAGGAAACCCTGTACCCTTTGATACAAACCCAACACAAGGACTTGTTTTTCTCCTTTTAAAGGATTTCTACACTGGGGAAATACTTTTGAGTGTAGTAAGCTTCAATGCTAAGAATCTTTTCTTACATTTACACTTATTTTCCATAGGCTTCATGATATGTGTTTTTTCTCTTTTCAGTCCTAGATGAATATAATGTGTGGTATATGCAGTTTCAACATAATGCAGTAGATTTTTTTTAAATAATGCCTACATATTAAGAGTATATCTTGAGGTAGGAAATTATGTGAGTATTAGAACTACAAGATGGGTTATGGCTGAATATGCACCTCAGTGATATACTCTTCTGCTGTTTTACAAAGCAGGTGGAGTGGGATTTTTTTTTTAATTTACCCCCTTTGTCTACTGATACAGAAACACAAATGAACCCTTCGAAAAATGTTCTAGACTTAAACATGAGCCACAAATATTTATACTCATGGTTGCCAAATGACATTTTCTTTCCCCAAGAAGGTCAAACTGTGGGGGGGTATGAAGATTGTCCCACATCTCAGAAAGGGCTCCAGCTCTTCTGTACATCTTTCTATGCTGTGGGCACTTATATTGTCAACATTTCCTCCAATTGAAAACCGTTAAGCCCTTTCCAATTCTAAATATCTACATCGCAAATCTTAAATTCCTAAGGGTCTGAGGATCTAAGGCTATTAGAGGTAGCTAGTGATATACCAATATTTAACTACTGCTGATTTAAATATGGCATGAACTGTTGTCTAATCTTATAATATGCCCTGATGCGTGTTGGGAATCTACTTCCAAGCATACTGAAGCAAACTGCGAGGCTGCTAATGTGATCATCAGATGAAGTAAAAGCTCAGAAAGCACTAGAATAGGACAAATCACAGTGACACACAACACCCTCGAGCGGGGGTAGATGGGAAGGGTCTCTTGCCTCCTCGTGTTACAGTTCCCCAAAGCTGAGCTTGCCTCCTGATGTTCAGTTTGTTTTATAACTTTGCAGGGACCATGGTTAACTTGTAGCTACTGTCTGACAGAGATGGACCAAATTCCCTCTGATGGAAAATTTTGCACAACAAATGCTGCAGTTTATGGTCTTATTGGATAGTAGCCAGTTTTATATTTAATCTACCAATCTTGGCTTAATATTATTTTTCAAATGCTCTTTGACTATGTTACTCATTCTTTCATTGCTTATAGTGTTAAATAAAATCCTGACTTCACTAATATTGTATTTGTACAGCCATCATGATTTTATCAGTAAAAAATTAGATTTTGTGAGCATCATTCTCCACATTACTTCCCTTTATTGTTTTTATATGATGAATGGATTAAAATAAAAGTCAAATCACACTGACATGAAGGAAGAGTCACAGTGGAGCAGGAGGAGAACAATGTGACCCTTCATGGCTCAGGATCAAGAAATAGCCCTGCATTCCTCTCTCATCATTTTGGGATGAAGCCAACTCCATGGACGGGAAGCAGTACAGCTCCATGGATGGGAAGTGTACAGCTCCATGATGATCAGGAAATGGTACAGCTCTATGGACAGGAACTGGGCACAGATCCATGGACAGGAAGTGGGTACAGCACCACCTGTAGGAAGTGATACAGCTCCACCTACAGGAAGTGGTACAGCTCCACAGGGCCCCTCATTTCGTAGGTCCCCTACTAGGAGCCTCACACTCTTTAGCTACCATCTCTAAGTCCTTGGCAGTATAACACGCTCACATTTGGCTTTTCAAAGAAAAGTAAAATGGGACCTTGGAGCACACCTCAGGCCTTCACACCTCTTCAACACCCCCTGTGTCTCCAGCAAACTTCTGTCACTTGCCTCCTGCCCCTGCCCAGGTTGACAGTCTCTGATACTTTAGTACCCTGAGCATGGTTCCAAGAAAAGCCAGCCAAGTGCAAGCTCATTGCAGGTCCTGGTACCTGCAAGGGTCTGGAAATGCCCAGGAGTTTCTGCTGCATAAAGAAGTATTTTACACAACTGAGTTGAGAGAAATATTATAGGCAGACAGGGCTGGGCCCTTTAAGGAGCCAGGGTGGAAGACAAGATATCTTGCAACTGTGGGAGAATCAGGCACTCCTACTGTGGGCCAGACCTCAAGGCCAGAGTAAACAAATGTAGCCACATACAGCCCTAAGGAGCTTGATATTGAAATAGATATTAATCACCTTGAAAAAGCCAGGGAGAGACACTGACCCAGACCCTGCTCTGTATGTGACTTGATTCTACATTTGATCCTGATTTCATCAATATTATCTAAGCAATTGTGTGTGCAATTTTACTGGTTGGCCATAGTTTTGTCTCTCTTCATGCCCACCTAGTGAGTTTCCATGTTTCTCACATGGAAACCTCGTGGTTTTTCTCTAATAAAAAAAAACAAAACCCAGATTCCTGGGCAACCCACTCAGGCCCTTTCTGTCCCTCTCTTGGACAGAAGCTTTCTTTCTCCCAGTAAATAAACTGCTCTTAACCTCCATTGTTCCTAAAATTCATTCCTCAGTTTTATAAAACGCGAACACTTCCCAGGTATCTTTCAGGTTGGGGCTTTCATTCCCCCTAAATCAGAACTATGGGGGAGGGTAGTAAATAAAAAGCACAGAAACAGCTCAGGAGAGAGAGGCTGCGAGAAAAAAGTAAGAAGCTCTTTTGCTGCTTTTTGAAATAAGAGCACCTCACTGTCATCCTGAACCAGTTCCGACAAATTATGTACCTGCTCCAGAGATTGCAGGATGAGAAAGGTGGACTTGCAGTGCCACGCTGGCTCCTGTTCAGGCCTTCCATAAGGAAAGGACTGCAAATATATTAAGCCTTAGGCTGATCCTTACATCTTTGTTTAGATTCCAATCTTTGTTTCATTTTCATCTTGTTTTGTTTTTGTTTTGTTTGTTTTGTGGAACCGGAGATTGGACTTGCCAGGGAAGCACTTATTCTACTGAGCCATCTCCCTGGCCCTTCATTTTCATCTTAATGCTACCTGCTTACAGAACAACATAATCCTAACAGTACTGCATAAGACTAAGTTCCTGCAATAATTACAGTGCATGTACAGAATTTATTAGCTAATCTATGGAACCCATAGGATTTTCTCTCTGCCCATACTTTGTACACTAGAAATGGTATAAACAAAATTCCTCATGCTCTCTAATGCTAAACTTGTATAACCCACCTTAGGAATACCTTAAATTTGTTTGTCTAAGGCCCTTCCAAATAACTCAGCAGATTAAAGCACCTGCAAGCAGGTGCAGGGACAAGGGGGTTTGCCCCAGGGTACACTAAAATAGCAACTGAGACTGGACATGGTGGTGCACCCTGTAATCCCAGCTCTTAAGAGGCTGTAAACAGGTGGATCACTACGAGTCCGATTTAGTAGTGAGACCCTGAACAGCCTGTAGACCCTTCCCTAAAAATCAAAAATAAATAAATTCAGTATGGGTTTTACATTGTGAAATTATCCTTAGACAAAGAAATTTCAGGCCAAGGAGATAGCTCAGTAGAATAAGCACCCGCCTGGCAGGGTCCTGAGTTCAATCCCCAGTATCACAAAAAAAGAAAAGAAAAAAAAAAAGAAATTTCTATCTTGAGATGACTTTTATAAGCCAAAAACAAGAAAGTCTTCTGTGCTAATTATTGTACATGACATAAAACATAGCACAAGTCATGAACCTTGAACATGATACTCAAGAATCTGAAGGGCAATGAAGATGCTACATCACAGCATACAAGCACTAGACGTATTGTTGTCCTCTTAAAAAAATGCATCAGTGCCAGGCCAGTGAGATAGCTCAGCAGACCAAGCACCTGCTCAGGCAAGCTCAGGAACTGGAGTTTGATCCCCAGCACCACATACCACACCGGCCCCATACCCAGGTGCATTGAGCTGAGGATGGTGGTGCACACCTGTAATCCCAGTGCTGAGGAAGCTGAAAACAAGAAGATCACTACAAGTTTGAGCTGCATAGTGAGACCCTGTATGAAATACATAAAAACAAAATACAAACAATATGTCAGTGTGAAACCCATCAATATGGTACAACAGAAGTAGGTATGTGCATGAGTTGTATGATATTGAGTGCCTTTAAGACAAACATGATTGCAACAAAGTTATGTTCAACCAAAGATACCCTTCTTGTAATATAAACCTAATTTTCTCATATTCCTACTGAGTTTCTTTGCTGCTGGATTTGCATTAGTACTAAAACACCTAAAATTGCCAAGTCAGGAAAAAGAGCCAATGGGTTCCCAACCTGCCTCCCATGCCTGACTGACGACTTAATAGTGAGGAACATCACAGCTTCTGAGCCTATCTTGGGGAGTTCCGTACTGAAAAGAAGACGGCAGTTTATCACATTAGAACTATTTCACCTCATGGTTTCTCTCTAATAAAAAAAAAAAAGTCAGATTCCCGGGCAACCCACTCAGGCCCCTTATGTCCCTCTCTTGGACAGAAGCTTTCTTTCCCCCAGTAAATAAACTGCTCTTAACCTCCATTGTTCCCAAAATTCATTCCTCAGTTTGAGGAAGAGAGATTTTTATTAGAGTTGTGAGAAAGCTCTCGAATACCCTGCCTTCACTTTTCAAGCCTTGTAGAACAGAGAACTGGAGATCTCATAGCTAATATTCAAGCTGAAATTGGACCACACTGATATGAGAAATCAAATTGACATGAAAGGTTATCCATCTTCCCATCCTGGCTCTCCTGGCTATAATCTCCATTCCAATTCCATAGGTGATTTTATATTTTAGTTCACTTTTGGAATAAGAAAAAACGCTTTTGCACATAGCCTGCCTATTCCCCTACTTGAGGCATCTGTCAGTCCGCAAACATGATGATGTTTTGGTTGTCTCTCAAATGTAGACAACTCCAAAAGCAAGAGTACAAAAGCAAGAAATTGTGTTTGTCCTTGAAAAGTCTGCTGCAAGCTATCACTGTGTTACTGTAAGCCACAGCTCTTTTCCAATCTTTTCATCTAATGCTTTTCTGAATATCTGAGTCCCTTCCAATGACTAGCACTCAAAAAGCAGAAAATTATTAAATTTTAAAAACCCAGACAGAATATGCTAATTTTTAAAAAGACAGGGGCATAGAAGATATGTTAGAAAGGCCTCCTTTTGTTACAGTTAAAAGAGAAAAAATATTAATCATAATGTGACAATAATTTCATTGATATTTGTCAGAGTACAGTCTTAGAGGTTCAAAAATTAACTGTAATATCCAACCTTACCAGACACTGTGGAGTGCTTTTCTTTTTATTTTTTTCAATATAATCAAAATTTAAAAGCTGTATGTTTTGAGACACAATGCTTGTAGACAAAGAAGAACCAATATCTACTGGACCTGTCCAGATTGGTAAGAGAGTGAAACAAAATTGTGTGTGCACTAGTGTTCTAAACTGCAAGAAGCCATCCAAATGCAAAGATGTTTTATCATAAAGTCATAGAATGTTGAAAACGAGGACATGAAGGCTTCTTTTGATCTGAGCAAGCAGCTTCTATATGGCCCATACAGATTCTTTATAGATTTCCCACGTTTCTAAAATAGTCACAGACTTATTTAAATAGTGAGGTTCGAAACTGACTGAACCATGGATGGCTGATCAAAGTCCAAACCGTCCTGCAGCTTCTCCAGGTTCTCTCTCCTGTCAGCCTCAGATCCAAGCTTTTGATGCAAACACTCCGAGACTGGTCCGTGCCCGGGATGACCGAGTGCCCTTGCCAGTGGCTCTATGTCACCACCTCTCTCCTCCAGACACATGGTAACCTGTGGCTACACTAGACTTTTTAACACATGTTGCTCTCCAGCACTGCCTGACCCACCTCATTGTGTGCTTTTGCTAAACAATCCCACAGTAGGGAAACAGATACAGTGAAAAGTAGCTCACACCATTACCTGCTTGCCCTATTCAAGTTCCTTTTTGTGGGCCAGTGAGGTAGCTCAGTGGACTAAGCACAAGAACCAGGGTTCAATCCCTAGTCCTGCATGCCGCACCGGCCCCTCCCCTGGGGCATGCTGAGCCAGCTACCCAGTCTGCGCATGGTGATGCACGCCTGTAATCCCAGTGCTGGAGAGATTGAAAATAGGAGGCTCACCACGAGTCCGAGCTGTGTAGTGAGATCCTGTACCAAATACATGAGTGAAAAAAAAATATTCCTTTGTGTGTTATCTCAGTCTGCAATGGTTCTACACTGCTGTGCTTGTCTGTACTGCACCAGTGGCAGAACTGAGGTATGGAGAATCTAAACAGTAGTGGATGTGAGCTTATACCTCAGGGGTGCTTTATTATGCCCCATAAAGGGTACTGAATGCTTTATCTCCTTACCTTGGTAAACATTTTTTAAGGTATTTAGTACAGGGTCTCACTACACAGATTGGTCTTGTAGTGATTCTCTTGTTTTCAGCCTTCCAAGCGCTGGGATTATAGGTGCATGCCACCACACCAAGTCTCAATCTCCATTTTAGTGCACCCCAGGAGCAGGGCTGGCATAGCACAGCAGGGATCAAACCCCAGCTGCTGCGCTCTGCCTAAGCCGATGCTTTAGTCCACTGAGCTATCTGGCCGGCCCTTGGTGAACACTTTTAAAGTAGCCATTGTTATTGTTCCATTGCAAAGTAATAAGCTGAGGTTCAAAAAGTTTGAGATTCAGGGTTGCACAGGAGGTGGCTATAGTAGCTTAGCTGGCAGTCCAGCCCCGATCTGTTAGCAGCCTCGGTCCTGGATCCCGACCACAACACCGCTGTCAATCTCCAAGGTCCTCTCCCTGCAGCGCCCAGGATATTTTCTGCTGCAGCTTCTGTCTTCTGGGTCTACTTTACTCTGTCTTTCAAGCTTCCATCAAAGAGAAGATTCCAGCCCTGCTCTAGATCTTTCAGCAGGCCCAAAAACCAAATTGTGGTGTTATTTTTCTATGTTTTTGCCTCTCCTTTTTTAAATCAAGTAAATACATTCAACTAACATGTCATTCCTAGCCCCAGCATGTAAGTGTTACAATTGAAATAGAGGTCTTTTTTTTTTTCCTCTTTTTTTTAAATTTATTTTTTATTTTATTGAAGTACAAATATCAATCAGACAGTTTTAATACATCTTAACAAGATAGATTTGATAAATTAATACATTGCAAACTGTTTTCATACTGTTTTGGTATCGTACAAGGTGCATACATGATATTATACTTACAGACATTATTATAGCAGATGTCTCTTATCAGTAAATTAAGAGTGCAGTTGTTTACTTATCTTATTTTTTATACCTGAATTATATCAAAAATTCAATAATTATTTTCCTAGTGGATGACCATAGTACTAGAAGCCGACATAATATCCTGTCCAACCACCATTAGTGCAAATCTTGCCTTTCATAGGATTATGTAGAAGCACAGCGTTATCTATCCCAACTGTACTGTCTATACACACACATCATGATTTTTTCTTTCCATACCCCTTCCTTTGTCTACACCTGTCAAAGGTGGGCACTCCATTGTCATTCAACTAACTTAGCTGCCTGAACTCGACAACACAATCCAACACAGTCCAGCATTCCACAATAATAGTTGAAATAGAGGTCTTTATCCATGAATTAATTCTGTTTTGTTTTGTTTTGTTTTGTTTTGTTTTGTTTTGTTTTGTTTTTTGGAAGAAGCAGGGATCAAACTCAGGCCCTTGCACTTGCCAGTATTTTTTCTCCTGAGCCATCTCCCCTGGCCCCCATGAATGAATTCTTGCTCACTAAAACCCAGGCCCTGATGTAGCTCACTGACTTCTCTGAAAGAAGGAGGGCAATGTGACACCTGGGCACTTGCCAAAACATAATAATAACCTTGTTCATCAAAAAAGTAAATACATTTTACAATTGTACATATTCTGTTGGAATCAAAAACACACCTTTAAGAATTATAGCAGTGCAAAACTGTTCTCTATGGATAGAGAAATGAGCAGATAAAAGTTGTCACAGACGCCTGCCACCACACTATCTTTCTTTCTGCCAAAGACTGGCAGAGGACAAGTACCCGTCCGTCCTGGCTTCTGTCAGGAACTGGGCTCCTGACAGCGAGCTGAGTGCAGAAAGTGGGGACAGGACCCTTTCGGTCATGAGGACCAAGGAAGAAGATAGTTTCAGGCCAAAGGAGTTCTGGCAGCGTGGGAATGGTGGGAATGTCAAGATTGTATTCCAGTTATTGTGAAAAATAACCAACCTCACCTCTGTAGACTTGGCTAATTTTTTCCAAGAAATACAGAAGAGCTAGAAGAATAAACCGGCTCCCTCCAGTAGGAAGAGTCTAGGAAACTAAAGCTAATTTATTCGCCAGAGTGGAAAGATTGTTTTTATTTCAGAAACCTGACAGCATCTGTTGGCATAATGCAACAGTAGCTGCATCACCTTCCTGGTTATGATTTCCTTTTATTATGGTTCTGTCTACTGTAGCCTGAAATTGTCACTCTACTTGGCTAACCGCTAAATCACAAGTAATAAAGGAGCTGGTTGTTTTTTAAATTGCACTAACTAGAGAGAAGTACGAAGGGGAAAATTCTCGTTTCACTCTGTTTGTCTTACATCTTGGGGTCCGGTGTTCTGATTTATAGTGTGACTTGTGCCGCATCAAGACCCAGAGCAAAATTATGAAGTCAGTTTTCAGCTTCAACAAATCCTCTCTGGGTCCTGCTGTGGCTCCCTTAATAGCGAGGAGTGAGGAGCAAGGAGCTGCAAGTGAGCTCCATCTGCAGGGCAGCGCGGTTTGCATATGAACTACTGCAAGCAAGAGAGGACAATGCTGAATGGAGCTGCACCTGGACACACTTCATGTATGGGGGGGGGGTGTTTGTTTGTTTTGGTCACTGAGAATGAAGGCAGAGAGTGATGTAGAGAGACACCTTTTTCTTTATTGAATCTTAAGAACAATAATTTTTGATGCTTTGCCTGCATACAGTTGAAAGCAAAACGGCACTGCCTAAGACAGCAGCAGGCTTTATGGTCTGAGCTAGCTTTGCTTAGATTTGTCACCTTAAGAAACAGTGAAGAGCTGGTAAGATAGCTCAGTGGACGAAGCACCTGCTTGGGCAAACGCAGGAACCAGGATTTGATCCCATACACCACATGCCACACCAGGACCTGCCTGCCCCCAAGCACACCAAGCCAGCCACCGAGACCGGGCATGGTGGCACATGCCTATAATCCCGGAGCTGGGGAGGCTGAAAACAGGAGAATCAGAATAAGTCTGAGCTGCATAGTGAGATCTTGTACCAAATATATAAAAAGAAGAAACAGCAGTTTCTTGAGCTACTGACTGTCACGAACTCCTTCACCATCCCTCCTGTACATTTACTCTAGATTTGTTTAGACTGCTGTGAACATAAGTTCATCCCAGCCAGGGAAAGGGCCACTGAGAATACATAAGTATTTCTACTTTACCACAAATTAAAATAGGGAAGGGAGTCAAAGGCCCACTGGGGAAAAAAAAACTGAGTTATTGTTCTTTATATTGGCCTAAAGGTAGAACAGTATTCTCTTTATATTCTGTTTCTCTAACAGGATTTCATCTTCCTTCCAGGGAGAAAAGTAACAAAGAACAGTAATAACTTACTGCCACCTACAGATGGGAGATAAGTCTTTGAAAATGTCTGCTAGGAACAAGAAAGATGAACCTGGAGGTCACGCTAAAGACTCACCAGTCGGAGGACATAAATATCCAGCTCCCCATGAGTAACGAGTAATCCCCACCACCAGTAATTAAATAATATTACAGCTACTGAAAAAGCAGATTCGTCACAGAGAAGCTAGTTACTACATGTTAGGGAAAAGGAAAATCTATATTCAAGGAAACTTTTGCAAAAATCTGTCACCTTCGTCAGAGCCAGTAATGCCACCTCTAGGGGCTGTAATCAAGGACCTACTCCCGTGTTATTCAGGGTACATTTCTGCTCATATACACAGTAACTTTGCACTTATTTTTCAGCCCATATGATCTCTCACTTCCTCTTATAAAAGCATTCACAGAACTTTGCTCTGTTGTTTGATAGATGTTTTTTTCCATCTACAGTTTCTCAAATCTGAAACATTGCCTTGGAAAAGATCAGTGCACTTCACAGGAAGATGGGTTTGAAGATATAGAAGATTGTTACATTTAAAAGGTCCCATAGGGCTCGGGAGACAGCTCAGTGGCCTAAGCGCCTGCCTGGCAAGTGTAAGGCCCTGAGTTTGATCCCTGGTACTGCAAAATAAATAAATAAATAGATATATGTTGGTCACCCTTCTTCCTCCTTAGCACCTGGCATACTGCTTTATCTCTGCTTAAACAGGACCAGGCAAAGTCACTCTTCTCTATTAAGCACATGAAGTCCCTCCCACCAAGTCTTGGATCCTCTTTCTATCATGTTCTCCCGTGTCCCCACAGAGCATCTCCCTACTCTTAGAACTCCAAAGCCAACAGTCTTCTGGCGCTGCACACTCTGATCATCCACTGTTAAGCTGGATGCCAACCGCAGCCAGACGTCTCCAAGTCCAACCTATGTCCTTCCCTCTACAGTGCATGGCTGCCCTGTCTCACCAAGCTTGGAATGTAGGAGTGGTCTCGGATGCTTACTCGTTATGCCCTCCCCAGCAGCCCACAGTGAATCTACGTCACTCAGTGTCACAGAGGTACATGGTTCACTGTGATGGAGAAGCCAGGGAGGCTTTGGGACAAGGCTTTCTCTTTGTACACATACGCTGGCTTGGGAAGTGCGCCAAGCCCAGCCCCATCTCGGGTGAAACAGGAACTTTCATATGTTGACTTCAAAATGTTGCTTTCCACACCAGGAGACCACTGATGACCACAACGACAGATCATGCTCAGATGGTCGCTCCTCATAGATCCTGGTGCCCCTGTCTCAGTCCCACCGAGAAAGCAGAGACCCAAGGGCCCAAGCACTACCTAAGGTCTCCACTATTCCTCCTCCTCCTCCTCCTCCTCCTCCTCCTCGTTCTTCATTTCAATCGAACCCAGGGCCTTCACACAGAGCTACACCCCTAGTCCTCCTTTTTTTTTTTAAATTGTGTTGTATGTTCTAAGTATGTTTCTGAGTTGTCTGACCTGGACTCAACTTCCCATAATGCTGGGATTACAGGTATGCTCCACCCCTCCCCTGAAAAGTCCCCTTCTTAGTACTGTTGTGCTAGGCATTAATTTGCAATATGCATATTCCAGGGTCCACCACATTCAAACCCAAGCAAAGCCCATCCAATAACTCCTCTCCCTAAGTGACCATTACTTCAGTAGAGTTCCTTCCTCCAACATCCCCTTGGGGATTTGTATTGTGCTGTGATTTCTCTGGTATCTGTTGATATACATATGTCTCTTATGCTAGACTGATTTTATGAGCATGGCATCATACTCATTCCATGCACAATGTATTTCCCATACTTGATACAGATCTGGAGTGTTCTTGACAAATATGTGTTGGCATTCAGTGAATATTTGTCAGAGGAGTTATAATAGTTGGTTGTGACCGTCATTTTCCCATAGTAGTGTGGTACTTAGCAATAAGGCTGGTCTCAGATCATAGCACTAAGCCTGTGAGCATCTTGAAGTCATATCCTAGATATAAGCAGCAGTTAAGAATGTGGGTGCAGCTAAGTTAGAGTCAGTTCAGTCTCCTCTAGTTGAGACTCAAACTAAATTTATGTCACACCATGAATTATAATTCTCCACATGTCACATTTAGATTTTTTTAGAGAGGTCAATTGTAGACATGATGGTTTGATAGTGGCTGTGTTTATTATTTCAAAAATAAGATTTTTGATATAATATTTGAATGTTAACACTAGTTCCCACCCATCTCCTCGACTGACTGATCATTCAAGTACCTTGAGTATACTCAAATTTCTAGCTGCTTTTCTTCCAGATTTTTTAATAGCTACAGATATACTTTACATTTTTACACACATAAGAAATCCTTTTCTATCAGACAGAAGGATGACTGATTAGATTAAGCCTTGGAGGAAGAATTCAGGAATGATGTGAAGGACTGGGGGAGCAACACAGTGGTGCAGTGCTTGCCTAACGTGTGTGAAGCCTGGAACTCTATCCCTAGGACTATGAGTAGAAGGAAGGAAGAAAGGAGGGGAGGGAAGGATGGAAGGAGAGAGGAAGGGAGGGAGGGATGGAGGGAAGATTATAAATGAAAGCATAATATACATACCAACCATACAAGATTTTTCCTTAATTTTTAGACATAGCTAGCAGAAAATTCTGGTCATGTTTATAGTTTCTGGTAAATAATTTTAATCCACTAAGCCTTAAGGAATAGGTTTGTATTCAGTATATTGTCTTTGTCCTCTCAGAAAATACGTACTGAGCTATTCTTCACTGAAAAATGCAGTTGATCAGTATTATTCGAGAATCCCGTACTTACAAGTGCATCTACTCATTATAATTCATTGTGACCCCCAAATCAATACTGAGCGCATTTTTACAGATATTGAATACCATCCCAGATATGTGCGGAGCAGTGAAAACACCTCTCTGTCTCATGCAAGTTCTAGTGGCAGCCACATAAGGCGAAGCTGTCCCTTCTCTTCTTAACTCTCCAAATGCAAACAGGCCCTGTTTGCAACCTGTCTAGTACCATTTTCCTTTGCATTTTTCCATATTTTTGGTGCTTTCACTCTTTAAAATGATGCATAAATGTGCTACTGAGGTGTTTTCTACTGGTCCTCAGTTTGACACAGAGGTACATGCTACAGAGAAAATGCGTTTGTTTGATAAGTTTCATATAAGCATGCATTATAGCTCCATTGGCTGTGAATTCCTTACCAAGGGATCAATACTACAGTTCATCCAGATAAAAGAAGGGTCACTCCTCCATCTACACATGAGGCTAATTCAGAACTTCGGAAAGTGCCATCGAAAATCGATTTTGAAACTATGGAAAATGGAATATCAGCTAAATTTGTGGATCAATGATTTGATAAGCAATTTTTTTCAAAAGAGTGTTAGAAATATTACTGTGAGATTGAAATCTGAGACATGCTTATAGCCATCTACCTGTAATCAGGAAAATGTTAAATCCTTTTGGGCTAGTGCTGAGTGGCTTGCCATACAAAGACCACACAAATTGAAAATGTCAAAAAAAATATAATACAGTTGGGCCAGCAAGATAGCTCAGCGCATGGAGACACCTGCTTAGACAAGCTTAGGCAAGCGCAGGGACCAGGATTCGATCCCCAGCACCCCATGCCAGGCCAGCCCCACCCCAGGGTGGTCTGAGCTGGTCACAGAGTCTGGGTGGGCGCAGTGGTGCACACCTGTAAACCCAGCGCTAGGGAGGCTGAAAACAGGAGGATCACTATGAGTCGAGCTGCATAGTGGGATCCTGTAACAACCAAATACATTTTTTAAAAATCACAGTGATAAAAACAGCATGATACTCATACAAAAACAGACATGTAGATCAGTGGAATGGAATAGAGGATAGAAAAACAGCCTCAAGTGTGTGCGACTGCTTGATCTCTGACAAACTGGTCAAAGACAGACACTGAAGGCAAAGTAGCCTTGGCAGGCTCTCTACTAAATGGTTTTGGGGAAACTTGTTTTCCATGTGCAGAGGCTGAATCTACACCCCTATCTCTCACTGTGCATGGAACTAAAATCAAAATGGATCAAATACCTGATTTCTAAAATACAAACACAAAATCTGCTGAAAGATGAAACAGTTAAAATTCTTGAAGCCATAGACATAGGCCAGGACTTTTGCAACAGAACCCCCATTGCCCACACAATAGTACCAGGAATCAACTAATGGGATCCATTCAAATTAAAAAGCTTTCTGCACATCCAACAAGATGTGGACGTAACTTACAGAATGAGAAATCTTTGTTGCCAGCTACTCCTCAAGGGACTGAAGTCTAGAATACATCAAGAATTCAAGAAAAAAAAAAAAAAAAAAAAAAAAAGGGCCTGCCATGCCAGCTCCACCCTCAGGGTACAGAGATTGAGACTGCACATGGTGGTGTTTGCCTGTAATCCCAGCTCTTGGGAGGCTGTAAACAGGTGGATCACTATGAGTCCAATCTAGTAGTAAAACCCTGAACACCCTGCAAACCCTTCCCTAAAATACACAAAAAAAATAAAATAAAAATAGATTCTTAAAAAAAAAAAAAATCATCCTGGGGCCAAAGAGATGGCTCGGTGGAATAAGTACTTCCCTAGCAAGCACAAGGGCCTGAGTTCAATCCCCGGTTCCACCAAAAAAAAATCATCCTACAAAATAAAAGATTCAGTCAGAAAATGGGCCAGTAAAATGAATAAAAATTTCTGAGAACAGAAAGATAAATAGCTAATAAATACATAATGACTGTCCAAAGTTGCTGGACAGAAGAGAAATGCAAAATTAAAAAAGTGTGAATCCATCTTCCCACAAAAAGAATAGCCACCATCTAAAACTCAAATAATAGCAAACACTGGCAAGGCTGCAAAGAAAAAGGAAGCCTTCCCCATCATTGGTGAGAATGTAAGCTAGTACAACTATGGAGGATTTTTCAAAACTCTAAAACTAGCAGTTCCACTGGACCCAGCAGCTCCTTGTAGGTATCTTCCCAGAAGACTTAAAGCTACCACAATGGTACACACACACCATGTTTATAGCAGCAAAATTCCTAACAGCTCAATCTTATGACTTTGAAAAATAAAACCTAGGCAATGCAAATGATGTATCAATTGGTGACAACATATTGTCCAGAAATTAGCATTCCTCCCAGGAGCAGCCACTCTGTGTTTATTAATTTAGTGTTTTACCAATTTTATAGAATGGAATTCCCAGGTTAACCATCTGTCTCCCACCTCCAGGAAGTCATACTCCATTGGATGAGAGACACATCAGCAGAGATTATGCAAATGGAATCAACTATGCACAATTTATTTTTGTTGAATGAATAAGTGAATTCAAAGAATAATGGATGGAACATGTATAAGACATGGGCCATAAGAAGCTCCTTGACTAACCTAAAAATGGAAACAGAGATCACCTTCCTAGTGAAAGGAGCTCTTGGACTGAATATTAATGAATATTTTAAGTTACTCAGACACTCAGACATAAAAGAGTTGCAGGTGTGAAAAGCTACAGAACAAGTGCAATGGAATTGTGTTTTTAAAATGCTGAGGAAATTAGTGTGCTAGAGCCAAGGCACTTACAGAAGTGGTAAGAGCAGAGATGGGCAGTTAGGAATGAAAGGAAGGGGCTGTAACTCTGTGCTAAAGGTGACGAGTACTAAGGGAGCAAGGAAGACTGTGACACTCCCCCACGTTCATCTCCTCTCCTGGGAGAGCTGTGCTGGGCCTACCTGGGTCGGATTTTAGTGTCCATTGAGAGAGAGACAGACAGACAGACAGACAGAGATAGAGACAGAGACAGAGAGAGAGACAGACAGAGAGACACAAAGAAAGACAGAGACAGAGAGACTAGATACAGATATAGTTAAAGATAGATATAATTATGATAACATTTCGAAGTGTCTGGATGACAAAAAGCAACCTCTTTAGGCCAAAAAAAAAAAAAAAACACCCAAACTTGGGTGGGCGAGATAGCTCAGCAGACTAAAGCACTTGCTTAGGCAGAGAGCAGTGGCCAGGGTTCGATCCCTGGGGCTGCCATGTCAGCCCTACCTCCAGGGCACACTGAGAGGTGACTGAGACTGGGCATGGTGGCTCACGCCTGTAATCCCAGGGCTTAGGAGGCTGAAAACAGGAGAATCTCACATAGTGGGGCCCTGTAGATCCTGTAGACCCTTCCCTAAAATACATACATACATACATACATACATACATACATACATACATACATACATACAATCTAAAGCTAATTGCATGGATATTATGCATTTTGTTTCTATTTTGGAACTAAGTTAGTTGAATCATCTTGGTTGAAAGGTTGGTTCAAAGTAGTCTTTTTTGAGAAAAAGTGACTCCAAAGAAAGGGAGAGGGAAAGGAGGGATGCGAAAGAGAAGATGAAAAGGAGGAAGGGAGGGAAGGAGGAAAAGCACAGAGAAGGGTTTGTCTTGAGCATACCTGCGAGCCCTTGCTTTCCTCGGGGGCCGGTGTCCTGCGCCTCCTGCGCAGCCCCATCCTGCAGCAGCTGTCAGCAGCCAACAGCTACAAGGCAAGGGAAAGGGGCCTGTCTTGTATTTCTGAAAGACAAAGAAATGCAGAAGTACACTCTCCATGGCACAAAACAGCAAAGGTAAATGTGTGCACTACAAGGTCACCGCTGAGATTAAGGACACATCTTTGAGGAGGAGGAGGAGGAAGAGGAGGAGGAGGAGGAAGAGGAGGAGGAGGAAGAGGAGGAAGACTCAGCCATCCACGCGCAGTGGAGGCTGCCAAGTGTGGCTAGCAGTGCCCCAGCACGGCAGGCGTGAGGATTGAACCAACGGCCCCTGTGCCTGCTTGCAGGGGCTTTAATCTGCTGAGCTATTTGGTCAGCCCTTTAAATTTTATTTTAAAGAGAAAACATAACACAAAATTTCAAAGCAAGATAGTAGCAGGGTAACAATGGTTAACGCATTGTTTATTGTTATCTTTAAATTAGTTACTCAGAGTATAAGATGTTGCCATTTAACTGTCCAATCAATATTAGCACAGAAATCTTTCTTTTCAATGAACCAAGAGAAATTAACAGCATAACTATCTTAAGTATATGTGTGTGGTTTCATTCACTCTTTCAGCTTCTCCCACTAGGGGAGACAACGCGATGTTTATAAATACGCATCTCATTTATTGCACTTATGCATACGGTCTCCAGCTGTATCCATTTACCTACAAAGGTCTCAAGTTTATTCTTATTAATGGCTCAGTAGTACTTCACTGTATCAATAGACCACATATTTTTTTAATCTGTTCTTTAGTTAATGGGGATTTGGGTTGTTTTCAAGACCCAAACCGTGCTATTATAAATGTGGATGCACAAGTATCACTGTAGTATGTTTTTAATTCTTCTGAGAAAATACCCAGAAGTGGAATTGTTGGGTCAAATGGGATCTCCAGTCTAGAGTTCCAGGGAATCTCCACGTTGATTTCGGCAGTAGTTCCACCAGTCCACTTCCACCAAGAGCGGAGAAGGGTTCCTTTTCCACGACAGCCTCTCCAGCACTTATAACTGGTTGATTTCCTTAGAGTAGCCCTTCTTTTCCAGGTGAGATGGAATCTCAGGTTTGTTTTAATTTGCATTCCTCAAAGGACCAGTGTTGTTCAACACTGTCTCATATGTGTATTTGCTGCTTGTATTTCTTCATCTGAGAAGCGTGTGTTATCACAGATGCCCATTTCTGGATTGGATCTTTAAATTTAGGAGGTCTTTTTTTTTTTTAGTTCTTTATATAGTATCAATAGTAATTCCTTGTCTGAGGAACAGCTGGTAAACATTTTTTCCTGTATTGTGGGTTGTCTCTTCACTCTGTTTTGGGTTTTTCTTCCTGTGCCAAAGCTTTTAATGAGATCCTGTTGGCTGACGCTTTGTGATAGTTCCTGTGCAATCAGGGCTATACTGATATCTCCAAGAGTTTTACCTAGTCTATCTTCCAGCAGATCTTATTTGTTTTATTTTTTAATCTTTTATTTATTTGGTACAGGGTCTAGCTATGCAGCTTGGACTCGTAGTGGTTGTCCTGTCCCAGCCTCCCCGGAGCTGGGATGACAGGTGAACACCACCATGTCCAGTTTCAGAGGCCAGGTCATTGCCTCCAGAGTTTCAGGGCTGGCACAGCATGTGGTACCAGGAATTGAACCCAGGTCCTTACTCTTGCCTGGCAGGTATTCATCCCACTGAGCTATCTCCTCAGGCCCTCTTTGAGAAGATTTAATATTTCTGTTTTAATATTTAGATATTTGATCCATTTTGCATTTAGTTTAGTGCATGAAAGATAGGGGTCCAATTTTAGTCTTCAATAGATGCAGAGCCAGTTTTTCTGGTACCATTTATTAAAGAGGCTATCTTTCTTCTAGTACATTTATTTGACACTTTTGTCAAAGATAAGGTGGGTGACAGTGCCTGGAGTTGCTTCTGCACCTTCTAATCTGTTCCGCTGATCTTTGAATCTTTTCTTTTTTGCCAGTACCACACTGTTTCGTCACCATTACTTTATAGTATAATTTCAGGTCGGGGGTTGGGATGGCCCCTGCCTTACCTTTGTTGTCCAGAATTACCTTTGCTATTCTTCTGAATTCAAATGAATTTTAGGACTGTTTTCTCTAATTCTGTGACATATGCTAGTGGAATTTTGATGAGAATCGCATTAAACCTGACTAAGTTTTGTCAGTGTTGCTATTTTCACTATATTGGTTCTTCTTAGCCAAGACAAGGATACCTTTCCATTTTCTGATATCTATTTCAATTTCCTTATTCAGAGTACTGTAAGTTTCAATGTACTGTAAGTTTCAATCAAATTGAGATAAAGCTACCTATTCTAATTTTCTGTAGGGCTTTTAGCATAAGTGGCTGCTAGACCTTGTCAAAAGCTTTATCTGCATCTATTCAGATGATCATGTGATTTTTGTCTTTGGTCTGTTAATACAGTATATTACATTTATTAATTTGTGTATATTGAGCCATCCCTGAATCCCTGGGAGGAATCCCACTTAGTCATGGTGCATAATCTTGATGATTTCCTGCATTCTGTTTGCTAGTATCTTATTGAGGAGTTTTACATCTATTTTCATTTTGGATGTTGACCTATAATTCTCTTGCTTAGTTGGGTCTTTCTCTGGTTTTGATATCAGGGTAATATTTGCTTCCAAGAATGAAATTGGAATATTGCTTCTCTTTCAATTTCTTTAAAGAGTTTGAAAAGTAATGTAGTTAGTTCTTCTTTAAGTTGCTTGTAAAATGCAGCAGTGAATTTGTCTGGGGTTGGCCTTTTTGCCTGAAGGTTTTTAATTACATCTCTGATTTTATTGATTGATATTGGTTTATTTAGGATTTTTATAACTTCTTGATTTACATTTGGTAAGTCATACATTTCTAAGAATCTGTCCATTTCTTCAGCATTTTCTATCTCATTAAAGTACAAGTGTTCAAAGCAGGTATATGCCGGCCTTGCCCCCAGCCATGCTGGGTGTGCACTGGGCGTGGTGCACACTCCTGTAATCCCAGCACCGGGGAGGCTGAAAACAGGAGAACCACTATGAGTCAAGCTGTGTGGTGAGACCCTGTACCAAATACAGGGTAGATATAGATGATATTCTGGTTTCAGCAGGGTCTGTTGTGATTTTGCCTTTTTTTAAATGTGTTTGGTACAGGGTCTGCAGGGTCTACAGGTTCTCACTACATATATCAGACTCATAGTGGTTCTGTTTTCAGCCACCCAAGAGCATGGGTTACAGGTGCACGTCCCCATGCCCAGTATCAGTCACCATCTCAGCGTGCCCCAGGGATGGGCCCACATGGCATGCCAGGCATTGAACCTGCCTGAGGAAGCTCTTTAGTCCACTTATCTATCTGGCCAGCCCTGATTTTGCCCTTTTCATTCCTAATTGTTTGGATTTGAGTTTTTTCTTTTCCTTTCTTTTTTTTTTTTTTTTTTTTTTTTTTTTTTTTTTTTTTTTTTTTTTTTTTTTGTTTGCTATTTTTAAAGAAAGTATAGAGTAGTACTAGAAAATATTACAAATGAAACAGAATTCCATTAAATAACATAATGTGAATTCAACAGTATTTGTTGTACTACATAATGTTGTCTTCAAATTAGTCATTCAGATTACCAGATATATGCATGCAAAATTGGAAAAAGAAAAAAGAAAAAAAAAGTTATAAGAAATGAAGAAGAGAAAAAGAGGCAAAAAATAAATAAGTAAACATTAACTGCTCCATTCCACAAACCAGCACGAAATTCACTTTACAATTATCCAAACCATCCTGATCACATACATAGATCTATCTCTCTCCTCCACTCTCTATCTTGTCCTTCTGTCCAGCTCAGTAACTCCTTCCTTTTGAAAAGGTTCATGCCCTTTTCACAGTATCTATTGCAGAAGGAAAAAAGAAGAGATAGAAATTAAAAATAACAGAACAACAACGAAGTTAGAAACCATTTTCACACTCATATAAAAACAAAACCAAACAATGAAGAAATACTAACCAAACAAAAATTCACCAGAACAGAAAACAAACCAGAGAGACAGAAACACAAGAAGAAGTCCATTTCCAGGTTTGTCTCTGCGGTCACTGGAAGAAAAGTTTGGAGACAGAGCTCTGATCCAGATAGACTTGTCCTAGAAAACCAACAGTAGCTTTTGCCCAAGGCACTGGATAATCTAGGAGAGTCTGCACCTTCTGATTGAAACCAGACTCACTCAGCCTGCAGCCATCAGAGCACCATTCATGGGCCTGAGCCCAGCTGGGAGGCACCAGATGGAGCCAACAGCTCCTTTGAGTTCTGAGCTCAGCCAGCCCCTCTCCAAGATGGTCCTGGCCGACTGCTCCCTGGTGTGAGATGACAGTGCTTAGCACTCCCTGCCAGCTACTGCTGTCCTCCACATCTCTTGCCCCCTTCACTGCTTGTTTTCCCCACGTAGGCTTCTGGCATCATCAGAGGCAGCCATGTGCCTTCAGGTTCTCCTCTCAGGGGGATGAATCTTGCCTCAGGAAGAAGGTGCTGCTGGCTCCCTCCTCCTTCACTGAAGTTCCTCTCTTCCTTCCCTCCTGGGCTCCCATTCATGCTTCAGATTCTTCCTGGGTCCAGAGGACCCACTTCTCTTCCTATTCTCTTCCTCATGTCCCTATATTCCAGCATCTTCACAGCAATACTCACAGGGGCTCCTTCTCTAATGCCCACCATCCCACCACCTTGGTGTTCCCCGTTAATCAACTTTTGATGCATTGCTTGCACCACTGAGCTCTGTGTGTTTTTCCTCATCAGTCACTAATGCTGAACTTAATAGAACCTCAGCCCACAACCATGTGAGTACTAGGAGCTCTCCAAGTGCACCTCGTGGCAGGCTCCTCCCTGGCACTTTATTCTCTTGGCCTAGATAATGTGTGCCACTGAGCATCAGAATTCAGAGGCTGCTTTTTCCATTAGTGATTCCACAGCAAAGAACCATTTCACTGACTTCATGTGACAGGGGAACTCACAGCCTAATCAGGAAGAAGTTCTTTGTCAGAGGACTTCTTTTTCTCCTAATTTCTCGTTACACTATTATGATAATGCCCCTGCTCCCTGCATTAACATTTAGCATCTTAACTCTGATTTCCCTAGTAGTCTTGAAAGAGATTATTATGGCAGTAAGGAAACAAAAGGGCTAGGAAGTTTGACTCAAATCAAGAAATCTCAGAAAGGGTTAGGGTTAGATTCAGAGACCAGTCATAATACATAGCCCCAATAGTAAGATTTTCATAAATTATAAAAAGCATTTCATTTCATGAAGAGTATCACTTAATCTGTAAATTATTCAATAGAAACACGGGAAAATGTTTGCAAATAACACTAATTATTACTTTTAAAAGTGTTGTGTAATTTGCCATTTTTAACAGAGTAGCTAAAATCTATTGGGGCTTTTTCGCAATGGGTTTGCCGCGAGAGCACAGGTGTAGTGAAAGCCACCACTAAATCCAAGCCAACATGGGAAAGGAAAAGACTCACATTAATGTCGTCGTCATCAGACACATGGACTTGGGCAAGTCCACCACCGGCCATCTGATCTACAAATGCAGTGGCATCGACAAAAGGACCATTGAAAAATTTGAGAAGGAGGCTGCTGAATTGGGGAAGGGTTCCTTCAAGCATGCCTGAGTGTTGGACAAACTGAAAGCCGAGTATGAGCGTGGTGTCACCATTGACATCCCCCTGTGGAAATTTGAGACCAGCAAGTATTATGTGACCGTCACTGATGCTCCTGGACACAGACTTCATCAGAAACATGATCACAGACACATCTCAGGCTGACTCTGCTGTCCTGATTGTTGCTGCTGGCGTTGGTGAATTTGAAGCTGGTACCTCCAAGAACGGGCAGACCCGTGAGCACGCCCTTCTGGCTTACACACTGGGTGTGGAACAACTAACTGTTGGAGTTAACAAAATGGATTCCACGGAGCCACCCTATAGCCAGAAGAGATATGAGGAAACTATTAAGGAAGTCAGCACCTACATTAAGAAAATCAGCTACAACCTCGACACCGTAGCTTTTGTGCCAATTTCTGCTTGGAATGGTGACAACATGCTGGAGCCAAGTGCTAACACACCTTGGTTCAAAGGACAGAAGTTTACTCGTAAAGATGGCAATGCCAGAGGAACCACACTGCTTGAAGCTTTGGACTGCATCCTCCCACCCACTCGCCCCACTGACAGGCCTTTGCGGCTGCCCCTCTGGGACGTCTACAAAATCGGTGGCATTGGCACTGTCCTTGTGGGCCGAGTGGAGACCAGTGTTCTCAAGTCGGCACGGTGGTCACCTTTGCTCCAGTCAGCGTCACAACCGAAGTCAAGTCCGTTGAAATGCACCATGAAGCTTTGAGTGAAGCTCTTCCTGGGGACAATGTGGGTTTCAACGTCAAGAACGTGTCTGTCAAAGATGTCCAGTGTGGCCATGTGAGAGCAAAAACGACCCACCAGTGGAAGCAGCTGGTGTCACTGCTCAGGTGATCATCCTGAACCATCCCGGCCAGATCAGTGCTGGCTGTGCCCCTGTCCTGGACCGTCACACAGCTCACATTGCTTGCAAGTTCGCTGAGCTGAAAGAAAAGATTGATCGCCGGTCTGGTAAGAAGCTGGAAGATGGGCCCAAGTGTTTGAAATCTGGTGATGCTGCCATTGTTGACATGGTTCCAGGCAAGCCCCTGTGCAGAGAGCTTCTCTGACCCCACCTCTGGGTCATGTTGCTGTTCATGATATGAGACAGACGATGCTGTGGGTGTCATCAAAGCTGTGGACAAAAAGGCTGCTGGGGCTGGCAAGGTCACCAAGTCTGCCCAGAAGGCTCAGAAGGCTAAATAAGTATCATCCCTGACACCTGACACACCAGACTTAATCAGTGGCAGAAGACCGTTCTCAGAAGTGTTTCTCCCAATTGGCCATTTAAATTTAATAGTGAAAGACTGGTTAATGATAACAATGCAATGTTAAAACCTTCAAAAGGAAAGGAGAATGTTTTGTGGACCATTTTTTGCGTGTGTTTAGCAGTTTTTAAGTTATTAGTTTTTAAAATCAACACTTTCTAATGGAAACAACTTGACCAAAAATCTGTCACAGAATTTTGAGACCCTTAAAACAAAGTTTAATGAGAAAATAAAATAAAATAAAATAATAAAATTTATTGGGCATGATTGGTGTTTATAATGTATTCATTTGCTTAATGGTTCAACAACTTTTTCACATAAAAATTGTTTATTCTTTCTTTTTTTTCCAGCTAGTACATGTATGTAATGCAGAATAACGATGTTTATTTTGGACACATATGTGTACCATAGCTTGATCATTTTCAGTCCCTGTTACCCCTCCTCCTTCTCCTTTCTAATCACATTATCTATCTCCAAGAGTCTGTCTTATAGCTTTTAATCTCTTTCTTTTAGATGGAAAAATTGATACACCAAAAGATCCAGTGGCTGGACAGATGGTTCAGCAGAATAAGTGCTTGGCGTGAGTTCAATCCCCAGTTCCACAAAAAAAAAAAAAAAAAAAAAAAAAAGATTCAATAGATTTTCCAAGGCTCCATGGCTAGAAAATTTTGGTAAAACAAGTTAGCTCTACAAAAAGATTTTGACTACTACAATACACTAATTTCACTATGTCATGTTTGCATCCAATATATTTTCCTTAAAAATTATGTTACAAACCTTAAAAAAATAAGTATTTCCCAAATGATAAATATGTTCTTCATGATTTTAACAAAATATTTTCTTGAGGGAACCCTTGGTATTCTCTCACAGACATCTTTATCCAGAGTTCCCACAGATCTAGGGTCTTAAAGTTCATGCAAAGAAGTTCTATTTTGTAAAACAAATAATTCTTTCATTCCTCGGTTGCAAGACAGTGTGAAAACATATGAAAGTAGAATATATTCAGAAATGTACACAAAGCTCTTTGTTCAATCCATTTTCCTAAGCTCACTGTGCTACAGACCATACTGAGCTGGTTTAGTTCCCCTTGCCATGTAGATGCATTACTCAAAAACGAGCAAACACGTAAGATCTAACCCACAAAGGAGTTCTCAGTACAATAAATAAGACTTAATGAACAGTAGATGGGACTGTCAGGAAGAATAACTAGTATAATTTCATACTCAAAAAAAAAAAGAATTGTAAACATGTGTTTGTAACTATAAAACATTTTTATTACTTAACGAAAACTAAACTCAGTAAGGAGCAGTTCTTCAGTTCCTTAATGTTCAGTTATTCATTGTGACAGTTCATTCAGATAACTTCAACTTCTAGTCTAGGTGTATGGGACTAGGATCCACATAAGACCATGTGTAAAGCCACATGAGGACAAGTGTTGAGCACCAGCACATACAGCGTGTGGAGGAAACAGAGGCTCAAGGATTGGGCTGGAGACCTGCTGGCCTGCCCGCTCTGCAGACCTCAGAGAGCTCTCAGCACACTGAGCAGGGGCTTTCATTCACAGTCCCTTCCCATGGGGAATTCTACACTTCTAGGGCTTATGGAGGTTGATGTTTCAGCTCTTAAACATTTCAACATAACACTGGCTGTTGGGTCAAACTACAGAGGCAAAGCCAAAGGTTTCAGGCTTGTATTCCTAGATCTGCTCAAGGTGCCTCTGGGGTACAACAAATTAGTGGAGAATGAACTGCAGAATATGGTTTTTAAGATGTAATGGTGGTGTTTATTAAAAATCCAGATTACTTGGTGCATCTAAAAAATTAGATCAGGACTGGGGAGTTGGCTTGGCAGTTTAAGCACCTGTCTAGCAAACTCAATGTCCCAAGTTCAATCCCTGGTATCACAAGCCATGCTAGCCCTGGAACTGGGTGCAGTGATGCATGCCTGTAATCCCAGCACTGAGGAGGCTGAGGCAGGAAGGTCACCATGAGTCTGAGCTATGTGACGACACCTGTATCAAAACATAAAAATAAAATAAATAATAAATATTTTTAATTTAAAAATTAGTTTAAATACTTTGCTGGAACTGTGCTAACATGCAACTCGGTCAAAGAGTGGAACCAATCCAATGTGCACACATGACCTGAGATACAAAGATCTCTAGTTGCTACTGCTCAGTTAGATCCAAATGTTTCACACAATTTCATTTCCCTTCGTTTAGTGACTGCAATTCAATAAGTGTATTTCTCTATAATATTCAACAATTCAGGATATATGCAAGGCACTGATGGGGTGGCAAATAGTTTAAGGTCAAATAAATTTCTTTGAATCTTGTGCCATCAACCTCTTCAAACTTTGGATATTTTCTTTAAACTATTTGTGTGGCAGAATAGATTCTGTCATTAAATAACTGATCGGAGATTTGCTCCCATATAACCAAAGTATGAGTCAGTGACAATACATTCTTATTAAGGTGATTGTGTTTTTGATATGTAAATACAGATCTTCTCAAATTCTTTTTGTGTTTTTCTTCTCTTTTTTTTTTATTTATTTTTATTTTATTGAAATACAAACATCAATCAGACAGTTTCAAGACACCTTAACCGTACAGATTCAATGAATTAATACATTGCAAACTGTTTTCATAACGTTTTGGTATTGTACAAGGTGCATACATGATATTATATTTACAGATATTATTTTAGCAGATATCTCTTATCAGTGAATTAAGAGTGTAGCTGCTTACTTATCTTATTTTTTATACCTGAATTATATCAAAAATTCAATAATTATTTACCTAGTGGATGACCATA
>PVKA01010637.1:0-63705 GCA_004027165.1 Ctenomys sociabilis
ACAATCCTCCTGCCTCAGCCTCCCGAGTGCTGGGATTACAGGCCTGCGCCACCACGCCCGGCTTTAACTTTCATTTTTGAGATTAGTATTAAACATGAACTTTTCTTTACAACTAACAGAGATACTTAAATTGGTCAATAACAGCAACAACAACAAACACCACAAGACAAAGCCGTGTCCCTTGGCAGTTCCAATCCAGTTTTTAATATATTTATGATTCCTGGCTTTGTGGTATAGTATGGTATATTTTATGGTATATTTATATCTCCCAAATACAGAAGTCTTCAAGGACAAAAAAATAAAATAATCTCTCACATTTGTGAAATCCAAATTATCTGTGATGGTAGATAGATAAAATTATCTTTGATGATAAACTTTTATACTCAAAAATATGAGTTTCACTTATGTTTTTCAACCCCTGATAATAAGTGGGAATGTCCACCCATAAACAGCCAGCCAAAAGCTACTTACACTTTTTCAAGGCTTACAACACTTAAGGAAGTTCAAACACTACAGCCCAAACAATGTCACATAAAATACATCTGTAGACAGGTATATTCTGCTCAGATAATACTCTACTTCAAACTCTCAAATTTGAGTACAAATTTCTTCATTTCATTTAATATGACATTTCTATGATTGTTATGCAAATATGTTATATCGCCCTTGATCTTAAGTTTTCTCTATAAAGCCCTAGTTGTTATCTGCTAATGTTCTGAAGAGATTCAAAATCTAGGATAGCCATGACTGATAACAAGTAACAGTTCCCTAAACAACCCCTCAATATTTTTTCTGATCTGTCTTATGTTGCAAGACACCTACAGGTTATTAAAACCACCCTTATTCCAAATGGTAATTATGACATTTTCTTCCACATGTTTAGACACCTATATAACTGATTAGATGCCACACTGTATTTTTTTTTTTTTTTCTTGAGAGCTTGTTTGGAGGGTCTAGCAGGGGAATGTAGCTCCTCATATTCCCTTGACCAAGAAATGGTGCTCTCCTGGTGTCATGATCCTCTTCAGGCATGGAGCATGGCTTCGGGAGGGACACACATGGAGTATTGAGGGAGGAACAGGACACCTGTCCAGCCATCCAGATCAACCAAATCAACCCTGGCGATCAATGGGGTGACAGATGTTGTTGCCACATCATGCTTACATCCTGCGTCTTTTTCTGATATTCACAGCATGCTCTTATTCTAGTCTCACTGGCCCCTTAACAAGAGGGCAACTCTCATGCTGACACTGCTTATGTTTTCTGCTTTAAAAGAGGCTTTTGCTTCATATCATATTTCTCACCAATGTGCTAAAGAAATCATTCTTTTGTAATCTTACACATCAATGGATAGACCTAAAAAAATCATTCCTATTTGCCTTATTCCAAAACAGATACAATTTGTTCCTTCTATAGGTGTTGATCCCTGTGGTTTAGAAGGTAATGAAATTTGACTAATTGACTAACCCATCCTAACCCTTTGGGTAAACTTGAATATAACTTTATAGATACCTCATATGTATTCAGGTAAATTGCAAAACATGTTAAATGCAATTTGTTCTTATGTTTTTCTGTAATAGGATTTCCTTCACAAAGTAAAACCACTAATGGCCCTACATGTACTGCCAGTTCACTTTGGGGTTTTTTTCAATTCTGGCATATCAAACATATCATAGGTCAAGCAAAAGTAAAGCAAACTAATGACTTCTTTCAACCCAATTATTAAAATAAAAAGGGAGACGATGGAGAAGCTCTGTCCATAAGAACAGGTTACTAAAGCACTATTTTAAATTTTTAAAATTGTAATTCAATAGGTTTACCAATGTAGAGAAATATTTTATTCCTGCAAAGGACATGGAAAAGCCATTGGTTCTTCCCCATTGTCCACTGTTCACCCCAAAGGGTCCAGCAGAATTTTTAACCTGGCCAAAGGGATATGCATCAGTTTTGTCCCCAACAGGTCCTCTGTGATTTCCTTCAAGGACTGTGTGTCCATGTCAAGTGAGACACTATAAAGCATGTGAATGCTCTTCACTGACGAAAATCTACTCATTGAAATTATCACGCAAAGCATCTGTAACTTCCAAATTATAAAGGTAAGAATGTTCCTCATCTTTGTGAGTTTACTGACAAATATAATTTAAGTAAGAAATATGATTTATTGAGCTCATGTTCCTACCTCACATACCAAATGAAGAGATCCCCAACCCACCTTTTTTCCTATCATGATATCTGATATACCAGTTTTGCTACTCTCTAAACTGCTAAGGGACTGTAGGGGGGACTATGGCCACTCTGGCTATTCTAGTCATTAATACACATTACTCCATGTATGGTATTTCCTGGCAGAAAAAAATCTTCATTATTTATAATCACTAATGCTACTGATAATAGTTGTTGTGTTCCTTTTTATACTCAATTGTATATAAGCTATAAAAGATGGTCCACATTTGGAGTGCACTTCATGCTGGTCCACCAAACCCTCCATTATTCCTCTTATTTATAACCTAACCCTAGAAAATTGAAATCTCATAATTTTATGACAGTAGGGTCTAATTCTACCTCAAATGATGTTTTGCCTTTTAATTACTGTGGAAAGCCACCTTCACAAATATCTGGGTGTATTGAACACTTATTATATCTTTTTCCCAGACATTTACTTTTCCCTATCAAAAGATCCTTCTGGTACCATGCTATTCCAGTTTTTTCTCATATTATTAGAACTGGCAATATTCATCATGAAGTTAATCTCAGATAAGTTTTTCATGATATTTCTGACCATATTATAATCTGCACTTCCCATTAATATATTCTAGCCCTCATAAATCAGGAATCTAAGATAACTGAATATAATTCCTCTGATTCTTATTACAGACTCTTTGAAGCACTTAATATCTCTTTGCCCATTAATGTCACCTAGTTAATTATTTGTGCTATAAGCAATAATATTTTCTCAACTGAAAATTACACACAATATGATAATCAGATAATGAGCCAAAGCCTGGCCCCCTACCAATTTCACTCACTCTTTTTCTGATCCCGTTAACCTAACCAAAACCACTATAAAATATATTGCAATTGCTTTCCTTCTACATTTTTGTTCTCATGTCCTTGAGTCACAAATAATCATGAAGGACTGAGTTGATGGCTGCTTCTCTGAAACTCTTGTGCCCAAGAAACAGCCTGTCTGAGACAAGTTGAACTAAATCTTGTCTCTAAATACATTGAGTACCGCAGTTCACAAACTTAATTCTTTCCATGATCTTGATTATAAATTAAATTGGACATAACCTCAATTAAATTTCCCCATAAGATCAACATTGGGCCTAACTGATGAGTTTGATTCTGCCCTCACCCGTTTCAGTTCATGACCAGAATTGCAGAAGGAATTAAGTTTGTGAACTGAGGTACTGCTGTCACCTATTTCATCCTCTGTTCAGCCAGTTTCACGGTGCATCAGTAACTGATAGGAGGCAAAGTTTGGTTGAAAACGAATATTTTTTTAAACCTACCAAAATGTTCCTACATATTTGTGTTTGTTTCATGCTGCCCTTCATTGAATTAGGATTATGAAAGCATGCCATGTACCTAGTTTGCCTCTAGGAAGTTGTGTTAGTCAACTACTCATCTTTGATCACCCACCTGACACAAACTACCTAAAATAGAAGAGATTTCTTTCAGTTCACAGCTTCAGAGGTTCCAGTCCTGGGTTGACTTGTTCAACCTAGAGGTGTACATGAGGTGGAAATATTGTGGCAGAAGGGTGTGGTGGAGCCAAGCAAAGCTACTCACCTCATGGCAACCAGGAAGCAGAAAGCAAGGGAAGGTCCCATTGAGGAAGGTGACAAGGATAAAATGCAGTCTTCAAGGGTACAACCACTCTCTTCAACTGTGTCTCACTCCTAAGTTCCCAATATTTTTTCTTTTATTTATTTAAATTTTTAAAATAATTTTATTGAGAAATAAATAGTAATGAGATAGTTTCAAAACTGATTAGTAGGACAGTTTCAATAATTAATACATCGCATTTGTTGTCTTCTTAGTGGTTATTCACGGTACAAGATGCAGATATGATATCCTGTCCACAAACACTATTAGAACAAATCTTTCTATTCATGGAATTAGGAGAACGTAGCTGTATATCTATCCTAACTATTTTTTTATTAATTTTATTGAGAAAAAAATTATAATGAGACAGTTTCAAAACAGGTTGGTAGGAGAGTTACAACAATTAATACATTGCATATTGTTATCTTTGTAATAGTCATTCACAGCACAAGATGCAGACATGTTATCCTGTCCAAACACTACTAGTACAAATTTTTCTTCTTGCTGAGTTAAGAGAAAGTAGTAACTATTTTGAATATACAGACACAAAATGGTCCTTCATTTGTATCCCCTATTTTTGCTTAGTTTTGTCAGAGAAGGGTATTCCATTGTCATTAAATATTGTAGGTGAGTGAATTCAACAAAATATTCCAATACAGTCCAGTAGACCATAATAGTAGTGGGTTATCCATAGGACTGGCAATGTCAGAAGTTGTTGAGTTGAGCCTTTCATAGCTCAGCGTACCAATTAATATAGCCTTACTTTTTATACCTTGTGGTTATACTTTTCTGCTGGATGGATAAGACCAAGATAAATCAAGACCTATAGAATAAGAAATGTAATTTTTGTATCTGACAAGGTCAGTCAAATCCTCTCAGGATTTACCCTGAAACCCTGTACCGCAGTTTGTACATCCTTTGTCAGTGTCAGTCATGTGGATGAGTCACGGGCATTGCTTGACCAGTTTGCTCTCTGTGAAAGCCTGAGATAATTTTTTCTCTCCATGTGACTCTCCTTAGGTACACTCTATATCATTAATCACTTTCCTCTGTAGCCGTATAATCTCCTTGATCAGAAAATTTGGGACACAACTGAGTTACATGATGTTACAGTACATGTTCTCCTATGTCCTGAGTTCTTACTGACCTTGAAAGGCTAGGGCCAAAATGTTGGCCATGTCCACAGCTTCTCTGCTCATCTCTCTGTGATGTTGGGTTTCATGACCACATTCTGCAGGCAGTTTTCCTTGTAAATTAAATCCCACTTTTCCTTACTTCCCATTCTTCTTTCTCTCACCTCATTGTTAGTCTCTAATGATGCACACCACTTCCTCTGAAGTCTTGGGGATCTATTTTACCCTAGGCCAGGATTATACACTTCTTGATGTTATAATCAATTTACAATCCAGCTCTTTGGCATTCACTGCAATTTCCACACAGGTTCTCTATAAACTGTTGGATGTCCTGAACCAGAAAGATCTTAACAGTCAGCATAGACAGAAACTGTAGAATATGTTCTGATCACTCAGTCAGCTCCACTATCTGCACCCTGTGCAAAGGTGAGTGCTGTAGCAGCTGTGGAAAGGAGTAGCAAAGGTGAGTGCTGTAGTAGCTGTTGGAATTATCTGCACAGCCTTCCTATCACTTAAGAGAAGCAAGTTCAAACCATGAGGAGGCAACAAAACAAGTTCAAAGGGATTCCCTCTCAGCTTGCTGAACCTCTGAGAGAGATCAGAGGTCTGACACTAACCTCTTCCTCAACTGGCCTTTGCAGAATAGAGTAAATCAAGCCTCAGACAAACCCAAACTTCTAAGACCACCAGGACATGTCTAAATCACTCTGCCTTTGACTTGAATGTAAATAAAAAGAATTGTTAACAAACACTTTAGGCCCAAATATAGCCTATTTTTAAGAAAGTCTACCATTCCTTCCCTACTGAGCAATACCTTTTAATGTGGGAGAACAAAAGGAGAAAGGGAGGGAAAGGAATAAAGAAGGAGAAAGGAGGCAAAATTTAGCTAATTATGTGCTCTTCATGACTTTCAATTTGTTTTGTCTACCATCTGATGGCCAGAATTCACTGCTGTTCATTTTCACCTGGAGTCTATGTTCTTACTACATCCAGCTAGTCAGATATTTTAAGGTGAGAAGACATCCTCTGTTATGAAGTCACATGATCAGCTCTAGCACTTCCAGATGGATTCAGCAGAGCCCTGTGCTGCCTGTCTTGGTTTATAGACTCTACGTACACCTCACTAAGGAGAGGGATGAAGAAGTTTCTTTTAGGTTCATGCCAAGGGATAAGCAAAATGGTCAGTGAAGAGAGAACTTCTCAGAAGCTTTGGGATACTTTCTGAAGGAGTTGAGGAGCAGTTTTCAGTCTCTGGAAACTTTGTCTAGTTTCACATAATATTTTTCCCTTCATTTACACCCTAATTTCTTTTCAGAGGAAACTAAATCTAAACAATGTGTTATAGTAATTAAATAAAGGACTCAGCCAAACACTTGCATTCTTGTCTGAAAGTAAATCTTTCCTGGCTTCTAACACAGCTAGAGAATCTTTAAAAGAACTGCACTGCCTTGAGCTAAATTTTCACAGAGCTAGGGTGACAGAATTCTGTAGGAATTTTCATCTGAACAGGTCATATGGAATTTGTGGTGGGTGCCCTCACTTTCTTAACCCTCATCCACTGCAGCTCCACATGTGTGTGGAGGAATGACATTCTGTGGTGTATCTGAAGCCAAAAGATCCTTCATCTGTGGTGAGGCCCAACACAGACCATCACATCTACTACAAAAGACCACCACACCATTCTATAAATCCCCACACCAGCCAGGCCACATGAGAAATATCCTGGAGTGAAGCCATGTTAGTTAATCAGCATTGATGCTTCATCTGAGCCACAGACAACTAAAATGATTGTTTAACGGTATCACTCCTGGAAAAGCATGAAATTTTAAGTGGAAACACAGATTGCTTGGAGATAGTTGGAAAATTATGAAGAACTTCTCAATAGCAAAGAGTTTTGAGCTTTCATCTCAAAGGAAAAGAATTAGCTTACTGTATATACTTTGACTCTTTTAATCCATAACTTCCAACACATATAACTTCATTTCAATTCTTCCCTGACCCATATGAGTTGATACTGTATCCAATTTTACAGGTAACTGCTTGGCAGATCTAAAGGATTCCATGAGTTGCCCACAGATTGTATGAAACTGGAACCTGAACCCAAGTATGTCATTCTATTTTAAATCCACCTCTTTTTTTATTGTTCCATAATGTCTTTTTTATTTTTTAATAATTTTATTGAAAAACAAATGTCAATGAGACAGTTTCACAACCGATTACTGGTACATTTTCAAGAATTAATTCATTGCATCTTGTTGTCATAGTGGTTATTCATTGTACAAGATGAAGACATAATATCCTGTCTCAAAAACTATTCTAACAAACCTTTCTATTCATTGAATTAAGAGAATAGAGCTGCTTATCTATCCTACTTTGAGCATACAGATACAAAAGGGTCACATGGACTTGGCTGGAAATTCGTACTTTTAGGAGTCCTCCTTGCTGAATTAAAACCTATCTGCTCCTTTCCACAGGTCCAAAAATAGAGGTCAGAATCTTGGAACACCTATTATAGTTTTAACTTTTACTCAGAAAGCGTTTGTTCTCTTGTGGCTGGAAAGATAGCTTCATTGTCTAAGCACCTGCCTTGTAAGTTCAAGGTTCCAAGTTCAATCCTTGGCACTGTATGCCATCCTAGTCCCAGAATCACTTATGAGTCTGAGCTGCATAGTGAGACCCTGTATGACATAAATAAATATAGTGCATAAATTTTAAAAATAAAAAAGTTTGTTCTTCAGGAAATACTATGTCTCAGGCTGAGGTCCCTCTGTTTTGCCCATAGAATACAGATGTTTCCACATCTTTGATAGTGGAGAACAATAGATTCTTGGAGTGAGAAGGAAAAACATCCCCAAAGAATGTGGCCTATCATTTGGCCAAAGTTCTGGACTTTTCCTTTGGCCTCTGAAAACATTCATGATTCCATAGGCGCAAATGCATAATTTATTATTATTTTTAATCTTTTATTTATCTGGTATAGGGTCTCACTATGCAGCTCAGACTCATAGTGATCCTCCTATCTCAGCCTCCCCAGTGCTGGAAGAAAGAATGGCTATCATAAGGAAATCAACCAACAACAAATGTTGGAGAGGTTGTGGGGAAAAGGGAACACTTCTCCACTGCTGGTGGGAATGTAGACTGGTACAACCATTGTGGTGGTCAGTGTGGAGACTCCTCAAAAAAGTAGGACTGGAAATCTCAGTGCTGGGATTACAGACATGCACCACCACACTGGGTTTCAGTGGCCAGCTCAGCATGGGCCCAGCACAGCATGTGGTACCAGGGTCCTTGTGCTCACCAGACAGGCATTTACACCACTGAGCTATCTCCCCAGCCTGCAAATACATAATTTAATGGCAATCTACTCTGGATCTATGTTTGAAAGAAAAATCCTTTTAATTTCATGTTCACTCCTTTATGAGCATAGAATATACTGTGCTTCCAAGTCATTAAATAGGTAAATCCATAGCCTAAGTGTATGCTCTTTAAAGACATGAAATATATATCACTCACTTTTTCATCTTAAACACGTAGCACACAGTTAAGAACATATTAAACTCAAAATAATGATTTTTGAATGAATAAACTTGTTCAATTATGTTAACTTTATATTTTACAAAAGTTCAGGGACAAGAAAGTAGTAAGTAGAGAGGTTTGAAAAAAGCAACATCATATAATGGAGTTATTTTTAAAACTAAGCCTTCAAGTTGATTGATTGGAGCACATGTCATATTTACCTCTATTAATGAGAGAGCTAGTCTTTGGGTTCACATGTGGAGACTTAGTCTTCAGTTAGCAAGTCTTAAATAAAATACAATTATAATCCAAAGAATAGACACCATCAATGAATACAGACAGCAATTTTCTGTGTTGAAGATGGCTTAAAGGTTGGTTTTTATTTTGTAGTTGAATTATCTATTCTTACATTATAGTGTTATAAAAATAAGCAGCACATGTGTTTTGAGTTATCAGAGGATTTAAATCTTGGCAGATTTCATCTCTATTATACACAAGATCTCACAGTCTTACATTAGTTACTCTCTTAGATATTTTCTGAAGCTGCACTAACTTGTTCAGGCATGTTGGACTGTGTGCTGAAGCAAATGGAGATGCTTCCTCTGGAAAACTATATGACTGATTATATCTGGAGGGCTAAGCCCAAGAAGAGAAGGTTCTGGGCATGAGCAGCCAATGTAGAATAGTCATCTTGTCTTTGTGATGAAGTGCAAACTAAATGTGAGGCTGCAGTACAGCCTTAAAGTATACAGCATATTGTTGGATTTTGTTTCCTAATCCACTGTGCCGGTCTATTTCTCTTAATTTGTGAATTGAGTCCATTTACATTGATAGTTATTATTGAAATGTGTTGAGTTTTGTTTGTCATGATATTTACCTGGTGTTGTTTACTCCTCTGTACCCTGTATTTAATTGTCTGTCCTGTTTAGTGGATTCTTTCCGTTCTCATTCGTGCAGTTCTGGTCATTGTGGTCTCTCTCTAGAACATCTTTCAGCAACCTGTGTAGGGGTGGCTTTGTCATCATGAAATTCTTTACTTGTTCTTTGTCATGGAAGTATTTCACTTCTCCATCAAACTTGAAAGAGAGTTTTGCAGGGTATAATAGTCTGGGCTGGAATTTGTTTTCATGTAGGACTTGAAGAACTCTGCTCCATGCTATCCTTGCCTTCATTGTTTGTGTAGAGAAGTCGGCTGTAATTCTGATGGGTTTTCCTTTTCTCTCTAGCAGCTTTCAGTATATTATTTTTGTGTTGTATTTCTGGGATCTTAACTATTATATGTCTTGGTGTGTTTCTACTTGGGTTGAAGTTATTTGGTGTTCTGTATGCTTCAGTTACCTGAATGTTGGTTGGTTTCCTCATATTTGGGAAGTTTTCTGCTATTATTTCTGCCCATATTATTTTTATATCATTTGTATTGACACCTTCTTTCTCATTTATGCCAGTTAATCTCACATTGTTCATCCTGGCATCATCTTGCAGGTGATGGATTATTTTTTCCTGCATTCTCATTGTTTTTAAGAGATCCTTTCTCACCTTTTCACTAGCTGCTCCTGTGTCTTCAACATCTGAAACTGTCTTTGCTTTCACTCAAACGGTTTTGTAGACTCGTGATTGATATTTTTAGTTCTTCTATATCTCTTTGACTCTGATTCATGCATTATATTGCTTTTCTGTATTGCTCATTTAAGGAATCCATCAAAATTCTCCTCAATTTTTTATCCATGTCTTCTTTAGAGGTAGTCATTAATTCTTTTTCTGCAGTGTTTCTTCCAAGTTGGGTTTCCTCTGTATATTTGCATTTCAGATGCTATGATTCCAAAGAATTCTTTTTTTTTTTTCAAAGAATTCTTTTTTGATTTCAGAAATTAGTTCTGCTTTGAATTCCTCATGACCTTTCTGCTGTGTTTTTTTTTTTTTTTTCTTCAGACGCTGTTAATTCATATGTTTCAGCTGGAATAGTGCTCTCTGCACTTGTTCTGGGTGAGCATCAGTTTCCCCCTTGATATTTCTGGATTTGATTCTTTATTTTAGATGCTATGTATTCAGGTATTTCTTTTCTTATTTGAGGAATTACTTCTTGTCTGATTCCCTCTATGCCTTTCTGCTGTTGTTACTTTGCTTCCATTTCTGTTAATTCATTCATTTCAGCCGAGCTAGTGTTCTCTGCACTTACTGGTATACTCAAGGCCTGGAATTATGTTTTTCTCCTTGTCTTTGTCATTTTGTATAGCACTGATCTCTGACCTTTGGTGTAGAGCTTTGGTGTAGCTATAACCTTAGTGTGTTATGAGATTTGGGTGCCAGTCTATTAAGTTTGAGATTATCCAGGTATGCCTACCCTGGATCTAGCTGTTGTGTTCAGTTCTTTTTTGATGTAGCTCCTGTGGCTCCCGTCTGTTGGTTTCCTGGTCACACGAGCATGAACCGAACCTGGATGCAGAGCAAGTAGTGAAAATTCCCACTGTCTTGGCTGGCTTTGGAGTGAGGATATAGAAAGTTGCCAGAGTCAGCCCTCCTGCGTCAGGCAGGTCGCTGTCTAGGTGGGCGGGCCTGGTCTTTGGTGTGTCTGCTTGGCTCCCAAAAGGATAGTGGATTATCTTATTCACCGGGTAGGCTGTACTGGGTCAGCCAGTCTGTGCTGGGTCCAGGTCTACACACCGGAACCCCAGAAGGCTGGGAAACATCCCTCTGGTGCAGCAGGCCTGGAGCCCTCATTCACTGGGTTTTGGGCCGTGGGGTGGGACCGGCGATCACTGAGAATTGTCCCTTCAGCGTGGCAGGCTTGGAGTTCTCACTCCAGGCCAATCTGCACTGTGTCTGGGGCCATGGGTAGGACTGGCAATTGCTGGGAAATGTTTCTCTGGCTCGGTGGGCCTGGAGCTGTCAAGGCCGAGCTGCTCTGGTTCTTGGGGTGCAGGCGGGCGGTGGGGAGGAAACAGGGAATCCCTGGGAAATGTCTCTCTGGTACGGTGGTCCTGGAGTTCTACACTCACTGAACTTTGATGCCCAAGGAGTCGGGGAAATTCCCACTCGCTCAGCGGGCTTTAGGGCAGGGGATCCGAGGAGGTGCTGGTGAGTGGGTCCTGAGGTCTCAGGCTGGTCACTGACTTGGAGGGCTTCGGGGTGGGGATCCAGGTAGCACACGTGGGAAGAAGCCAAAGGCTATCCCTCAGACTCACCACACACTCACTGATGTGGGAAGCCTTGTGAGTTGTGCAAGAGGCTATCCCTCAGACTCACCACACACTCACTGATGTGGGAAGCCTTGTGAGTTGTGCAAATTCCCACTCGCTGGGAGAACTTGGGTTGAGATCTAGGAGGTCACAGATTCGGCTCTGCTCTCAGGCCGGTCACTCTGGCTGGGCGGGTGTGGGTGGGATTGAGGAAGATGGCAGAGTGGGCCCCACTCTCTCAGGCTGGTCTCTCTGGCTGGCTATGTCTGTTTTAAACAAAAGATTTAGACAGCATGGCACTTTTAGATAGGACAAACTTCAAAAGGCAAAAAAAAAATCACCACATCATTCATTGTAGATCTTGGCTGAAAGAGTAGATGTTTTGGCTAAGCTAATAATAATCATTCTTTTGATCTGTTTTTAATTTTAGTTTGTAAGAAATTGGAAAATGTAGCAAGTTTCTGAATGCATTCTCCAGGGAAGAAGAGAGAAGAGAAAGTAAAGGAGTAGAGAGTGAGAGGGAAGAGTGAGAATCTGCTCCTTTGAAAATATGTAGATACAGCTCTGTGATGAAAGCATCCATCCTAACCTGGCTTAAGACATTTCCAGGAAATTTCTGGGTGCTCTTTTCCCATCATTGATTCCCACATTGCCTTTCACCATCTCTTTCTCTTACTTCTTGGTTCCTTTTGCTGATGTGCACCAATGCTTTCAGGGTGGCATGCACTGCTTTGGCTGATGTCTGCCTGTTCCCTTGGCATTTTTTCCACAGAGAGACCCCCATGTCCACTCCTTCTGGCTCATCTGCCCTTGCTGGCACCACAGGACTTCAAGCTGGACATGTTTTCTCTTTCTAGGTCAAAGCACATTGGCTTTCCAAGGTAGGAACTGTGTGCCATGGTGCATGGAAATGCGCATCTGTGGAGATGATCTGGAGGGTGGTGGTCTATGCTTCCCAGTAGCAGCTACCCCCATACTGTGCACAGTATGAGTAGCTACTCTGACCGCATGTGGGGTGTCTGAACAGAGAGGAGGTATCCTGCGGAGGGCTGGAAGCATTAGGTTTCTGCCAATGGGGCAAGGACCCTGAGTGGCTCCTGGTAAGTGGGACATAAAAAGCCCTATCATTCTCTGCTCATTATGTACTAGGTAAGTCACAGGCACTGTCTCAAGTCTTGCCCCTGATTGTTGCATGTGGTTTCCTAGAAGTAAAAGAGTGAATAAAAGGAAGAAGGAGGAGAAGGAGAAGTAGGAGGAAAGGTAGGGAAAGGAGGAAAAAGAAAATGAAAAGGAAGGGGAGGAAGAAGGAAAAGGGGAGGGGTGCAGGAGGAAAGAAAATTTAAGTACTTTGGTAACAGGGACTGTGCTAAACATATCCTTTAATCCTCACAATAGTTCTATCAGAAAGGGACTTATGTTGTTCTCACGCTGTGTTGGCAAACTAAGGTTTGAAGAAACTGAGTAACTGTTTAAGGCCATTAAGGGCCAAGTTTCAAAACTGATGTTTTGAGTCTTTTTTAAAAACACTTCTATTATGTTAAGTTAAACAGCAACACAAATACCCAGGGCCTGAATTCTGTGGATATGGGTGTATATTGGCTTTGTGTAATGTATGTATACATGCACCTTTGTATTCATTTATGCATATATGTGTGCTTGTCTATTTGTATTTGGATGTTATATGCTTACCTATGTGTGCATGTTTATATGCACAAATGATAGTGTGCAGCCTTTTCTAAGAATATCTCGAGAAGTGATAGTGGAGCTCTGCAGGTCACCATAAGTAGAGGCCTTATGATTCCACTGTGGATTTCAGGGATGTTGAGTGATAAAAGCCCAAGAATATTTTTCACTTTCTTAAGCTATAGAAACTGTAGCATGACTCACAGATTCCTTTTTTTAACTTTTAAATTTTTATTTATTTTAATGAGAAAAAAGATTAAATAGCAATGAAATAGTTTTAAAACAGGTTCGTAGGATGTTTACAGTAATTAATACATCACTTATTGTTGTCTTCATAGTAGTTATTCAGAGGATGAGATGAAGACATGATATCTTGTCTAAAGAACATTAGTAAAACTATTCTCAGTAAACTAAGAGAAAGTACGTGAATATCTATCCTAATTCATATATATATTTCTTTCCCTTTTTGTCACAACAAAACTGTCCTTTATTTACACTTTTGTGAAGTTAGTAATGCATGACACTAAGTTGCCTAGCAACTGATAGCTAACCTTAACCAGACAGGATGTTTATCACAGGAGTGAGGTATCTTGTTTGCTTTAGGCACTGGGCCAAGACCCACCTACATATATTTGATTGATTTCCTAGTTTTGTGGCACACAGCATATCCTCCTTTTTTGTTTTGTTTTTTCAGAGATGGGTGTTCCACTGCAGTAAAAGAAGCTGTATTTGGAGAAGTCTTTAGAGGACATTTTCATACTTGAAACCAGTCTAAAGATTTTAGGTACTTGAATTCAGCAAAATAACCCAATATAGTTCAATAGTCCATAAGAGTAGTGTGCATTATCAGCACAACTGGCAAATGTCTGAAGTCGTTGACTTGAGCCTTTTGCAGCTCAGCATATCAATTAATATAGCCTTACTTTTTATACCTTGTGGTTATACTTTTCTGCTGGATGGTTAAGACCAAGTAAAAGCAAGACCTATATAACTAAAAATGTAACTTTTGTATCTGACAAGGTCAGTCAAATCCCCTCAGGATTTATCCTGAAACCCTGTACAGCACTTTGTAGATCCTTTGTCAGTGTCAGCCATGTGGATGAGTCATGGCCATTGCTTGACCAATTTGATCTCTGTGAAAGCCTGAGAGAATGTTTTCTCTCTAGATGACTCTCCTTAGGCACACTCCACATCATTGATCACTTTCCTCTGTGGCCCCATAATCTTCTTGATCAGGAAATTTGGGACACCACTGAATTATAGGATATCACAGCACAGGTTCTCTTATGTCCTGAGTCCTTGCTGACCTTGAAGTGTTAGGGTCCAAATATTAGCTATCCTTGTAGCCCCTCTATTTCTCTAATTTTTGGTCTGAAAACCTTAGTTGTTAAACATCCAGAAGAGAAGCTTAATGATGTTATTACCCTAACATTTAAGCTTAACATCACTATCTGTCTGAATATCAAATGCCTTGCTATTTTCCAGCAACCATGGATATTCTAAAATTTAAATCCCTATAGAATAAAAAACAATTACAAATTGTTACATAGAAATTTAGAAATCAAACCAAATACAACATTGTAGCAGGACAATCCTATGGCTTTTTTTCCTTGTCTCTTGTTTTATTACCTTTTTTAAAAAAGTTAAAGACAGTATAGCAATAATTGGTATGACATTAACAGCAGTATGCATTTAAGTTAAATTTTTTTTTTTTTTTTTTTGGTGGACTGGGGATTGAACTCAGGCCCTTGCTCTTGCCAGAGAAGTGCTTATTCTACTGAGCCATCTCCCTGGCCCCAACAGTATGCATTTAGAATACCAAAATGACAGGTATTTCAAGCATGGTTTTAGTATTACACATTGTTGCCCTCGATGTAGTTGCTTAGTTCACAGATATTATCATATAGAGTTAGTCAGGGTGAGAATTCTACCTATTAACTGCTATTTTTTTTTAAAAAACTGATGAGATTCTTAGGATCATTGCCTTAATCATCTTGTTTATATAAATGTGTGGTTTTGTCCCTGCCATATTCTCTAACTTTATGGCTTTGTCTGTCTTTGTTGTTTAAACCTTAAGTTCTTGCTTTCCATTTAACTGTTACACCTTTCAATTTTTATTTCTCCTTTTGAGTTCTTACACTAGGGACACAATACAATATTTACACATGTGGGTCTGGATTGTTTCACTTATGAATATATCTTCAAGTTGCATCCACTTATATGTGAAGGCTTTGAGTTTATTTTTCTTTATAGCTGAGTAATACTCCATTATGTGAGAACACCACATCTTTTTCTTCCATTCCTCAGGTGATGGGCACTTTGGTTGTTTCCAAGATTTGGCTATCACAAATTGTGCTGCTATAAACATAGGCACACATGACTCATGGATTCCTATGTCCCAGAACATGTGCGGGTCATGTGTTATGGATCATGTGTGGATCATGACCTGTTCAATCCTTCAGTAAAATGTAAAGCTGGTACCATGCTGGTGACTTAGAGTGATGGGAGTTGATCAGGACAAGGACAAGTGTTTTATCCCTGGCACGATTTAGAGTTACTGATGCTTAATAATAATAAGTAGCAGGTGAACTTTTACGTGGCTTTATATTGTTTTAAATTCCCTGTGTGTTAGGCTTCTGTTCTTCACCTTCTTGGTACACCTATCTACAGGCAGAATAAACAATGAGGAGCTAACTGTGTTACAAAAAGCAGTCTTGCAGGATTGCTTTGGCAGCTTAACAAAAAGACAAAATCAAGGAGCTTCCTGTTCTCCACTCCTTGCTGAGGAATCCTGAATAACCAGGTTGCTTCTTGTGGCTCAAGAAGATTTAAGGGAGAGAGGAGGCAATGTTTGGTGCAAGAAAAGTGTGCTGCTGCCCAGAATCTTTTCAAAGAGGCAGGACAGTTTTCCAGGAAGTCCCTTCAGAAAAATTTTAGGATTGGGTCACATGGCCAAGAACTAGTTCAGCAATCAGACAGATGCAGTCTGCCAGCCCAACTGTTTTATTCAGTCTATGCAGAATGGATTTTACATTTTAAATGGTTGAAAAAGTCAAAAGAAATATCACATGTTGGCCCAGCCCCAGAGACCGGCCAAGACAGCGGGACCGACTCCGCCATCTTTCTTGATCCTGCCTATTTCTGCTCAGCCCCAGAGACTGGCCCGAGACAGCGTAGCCAGCTCTGCCATCTTCCTGGATCAAGCCCACACCGCACAGCCCAAGAGAATGGCCTAAGCTATCCAATTCCCCACCCCAAAGCCCACCAAGCCAGTGACTGGCCTGAAACCTCAGGACCCACTCACCAGGAACTCCCCGGATTCCCTGCCCTAAAGCCCTCTGAGCGAGTAGGAATTTCCCAGACTCCCTGGGCATCAAAGTTCAGTGAGTGTAGAACTCCAGGCCCGCCGCACTGGAGGGATATTTCCCAGCCTTCTAGGGTTCTGGCCTGTGGCCTCGGACCCAGTACAGCTTGGCTGACCCAGAACAGCCAACCTGGGGAATAAGAACATCCACTATACTTTTGGGAGCCAAGCAGACACACCAAAGACCAGGGTCGCCCACCTAGACAGCGATCTGCCTGACCCAAGAGGGCTGACTCTGGAAACTTTCCATATCCTCGCCCCAAAGCCAGCAAAGATAGTGGGAATTTTCATGCCTCACTCTGCATCCTGTTTCAGTTTGTGCTCGCCTGACCACGGAACCAAAAGAGGGGAACCACAGGAGCTGCACCAAAAAGGAACTGAACACAACAGCTAGATCCAGGATAGGCATACCTGGATAATCTCAAACTTAATAGACTGGCACCCAAATCTCATAACACACTAAGGTTATAGCTGCACCAAAGCTCTACACCAAAGGTCAGAGATCAGTGCTATACAAAATGACAAAGACAAGGTCAAAAACGCAATCCCAGGCCTTGAGTACACCAGTAAATGCAGAGGACACTAGCTCAACTGAAATGAATGAATTAACAGATACAGCAGCAAAAGAACAACAGCAGAAAGCTATAGAGGAAATAAAATGAGAAGTAATTTCCCAAATTAAAAAAAGAAATATCTGAATACATAGTATCTGAAATAAAGAATTAATTCCAGATACATAGGGTAGAAAAACAATGCTTACCCAGAACAAGTGCAGAGAGCACTATTCCAGCTGAAACATATGAATTAACAGGGTCTGAAGCAAAGACACAACAGCAGAAAGATCATGAGGAACTCAAGGCAGAAATAAGTTCTGAAATCAAAAAAGAATTCTTTGAAAAAAAAAGAATTCTTTGAAATCATAGCATCTGAAAAACAGAAACAAGTCCAGAAATATACAGAGGAAATCCAACTTGGAAGAAACACTGCAGAAAAAGAATTAATGACTACCTCTAAAGAAGACATGGATAAAAAAATTGAGATCAGAAATATGATGGATTCCTTAAATGAGCAATACAGAAAAGAAATAGAATGCATGAAACACAAAGAGATATAGAAGAACTAACAATATCAATCACGAGTCTATAAAACAGTTTTAGTGAAAGCAAAGACAGTTTCAGATGTTGAAGATGCCAGTGCAGCTAGTGAAAAGGTGAGAAAGGATCTCTTAAAAACAATGAGAATGCAGGAAAAAATAATCCATCACCTGCAAGATGATGCAAAGATAAACAATGTGAGAATAATTGGTATCAGTGAGAATGAAGGAGTCAATACAAATGAAATAAAAAGAGTTTGGGGAGAAAAGTAATCGCAGAAAACTTCCCAACCAAAAACCAAACCAAACAACATTCATGTCACCAAACCATACAGAACACCAAATAACTTCAACCCAAGTAGAAACACACCAAGACATATAATAGTTAAGATCCCAGAAATACAACACAAAAATAATATGCTGAAAGCTGCTAGAGAGAAAAGGAAAACCCATCAGAATTACAGCCGACTTCTCTACACAAACAATGAAGGCAAGGATAGCATGGAGCAGAGTTCTTCAAGTCCTACATGAAAACAAATTCCAGCCCAGACTATTATACCCTGCAAAACTCTCTTTCAAGTTTGATGAAGAAGTGAAATACTTCCACAATAAAGAACAAGTAAAGAATTTCATGATGACAAAGCCATTGCTTCACAGGCTGCTGAAAGAACTCGATGAATGAGAAAGGAAGGAACCCACTAAACAGGACAGACAATTAAACACAGGTTACAAAGGAGCAAACAGCACCAGGTAAATATCATGACTAACATAAGTCAGCATATTTCAATTACACCCATCAGTGTAAATGGACTCAATTCTCCAATTAAGAGAAATAGACTGGCACAATGCATTAGGAAATAAAATCCAACAATATGCTGTATACAAGAAATGCACTTAACGCAAAAGGACATTCATGCACTCAAAGTCAAAGGATGGAAAACAATACTACATGCTCCAGCACTTTAGAAAAAAGCAGGAGTAGCAATTCTGTTCTCAAACAGTCTGAACTTCAAACCAAGAATGATCAAATGACACAAAGAAGGCCACTATATATTGGTCAAGGGAAACATTCAAGAGCAAGAGATAACACTCATAAATATCTATGCATCAAACACAGGGGCACCCAACTATGTAAGACAAATCTTAATGGACATGAAAAATCTAATATCTAAGACCACAGTCTTAACAAGAGACCTTAACACACCCTTATCTCAAAAACATTGATCAACCAAACAAAAAATTAGTAAGAAAGTACCAGAACTGAACCAGAGCCTGGAACAAATGGATCTGATGCACATATACAGAGTGTTCCATCCAACCACAGCCGAATACACATTTTTTCAGCTGCACATGGGTTATTTTCCAAAATAGACCACATACTAGTTGAGAGGGCATGTGTAAGTATATGCAAAAAAAAAAAAATTATCCCATGCATATTATCTGACCACAGTGCAATGAAACTGGAAATAAATGACAAAAGAAACCAGAAAAATCTGCTAAATTCATGGAAACTAAACAACACCCTCCTCAGCAATCAATGGGTCACACAAGAAATTAAACAAGAAATTCAACAATATCTATAATTCGATGAAAATTCAAGTACAACTTACAGGAATTTATGGGATGTGATGAAAGCAGTTCTTAGAGGGAAAATCATAGCTATGAACTCACACATTGGGAAAACAGAAAGCGAACAAATTAGCACCCTAATGTTGCACCTCCGACAACTAGAAAAAGAAGAGCAAATGAAACCCAGAGCGCAAAGATGGGAAGAAATCATAAAGATCAGAGCAAAAATTAATTCAATTGAGATGAAGAAACCAGTGCAAAGAATCCACAATTCAAAAAGTTGGTTCTTTGAATAACTAAATAAAGTTGATAAGCCTGTAGCCAACCTCATCAAAAAAAAGGAAAGAAAAAATTCAAGTACGTGCAATAAGGAATGAAAAGGGTGAAATCACCACAGACCCAGTGGAAATTCAGAAGATTATCAATAGTTATTTCGAGAATCTTTACACTCACAGAATAGAAGACACAGAAGAAATGGACAGATTCCTTGAAAGGTACAAATTACCAAAACTGAATCAAGAAGATATAATAACTCTCAACAAGCCAATAACAGCCAATGAAATATGAAACATAATAAAAAGCCTATGGACAAAGAAAAGTCCAGGTCCTGATGGATTCACAGCTGAATTCTACAAGAAATTTATAGAAGATATAATCCCCACACTCCACAAACTCTTCAATGAAGTTGAAAAGGAAACAGTCCTTCCAAAATCATTTCTAGAGGCAAGTATAATACTGATTTGAAAAACCAGGGAAAGATACCAACAAAAAGGAGAACTACAGGCCAATCTCCCTCATGAACATAGATGCAAAAGTACTCAACAAAATCCTGGCAAATAGAATACAGCAAATCATTAAGAAGATCATAAACCATGACCAGGTAGGATTCATCCCAGGGATGCAAGGATGGTTCAATATTCGAAAATCTATAAACGTAATACACTATCTATTAGTAGACTGAAATCTAAAAACCACATGATCATCTCAATTGATGCAGAGAAAGCTTTTGACAAAGTCCAACACTCATTCATGTTCAAGGTCCTACAGAAAATTAGAATAGATGGACTCTACCTTAACTTGATAAAAGTCATCTATGACAAACCAAAAGCTCATATAATCCTAAATGGGGAAAAACTGAAATCTTTTACTCTTAAATCAGTACAAGACAAGGATGTCCTCTATCACCCCTCCTATTCAATATAGTCTTGGAATCCTTAGCAACAGCCATTAGAAAGAGGGAGAAATAAAGGGAATCAGAATAGGTAAAGAAGAAATTAAATTATCACTATTTACAGATGACATGATACTTTACTTGGAGGACCCCAAAAATTCCACCAAGAAACTACTAGAACTGATATGGAAATTTAGTACCATAGCAGGATACAAAATCAATACTCAAAAGTGAATAACATTCCTCTGCACAGATCAGAAGCACACTGAAAGGGAAATAATAGAAAAATACCTTTTACAATAGCACCACAGAGAATGAAATACCTTGGGATTCACTTAACCTGGTAAGTCAAAGATCTCTTCATGCAAAATTTCAACACGGTAAGAAGAGAGATTATAGAAGATTTCAGAAAATGGAAAGATATTCCATGCTCCTGGATAGGAAGAACCAACATCGTGAAGATGGCCATACTCCCAAGATTGCTGTACAGATTTAATGCAATCTCTATCAAAGTGCCACCAAAATAACAGACATAGAGAAATCATTCCTAAAATTTATTTTGAACACAAATGATCTAGAATAGCAAAAAACAGTCTTGGCCAATAAAGACAAGGCAGGAGGCATCACAATTCCTGACTTGAAGTAATACTACAAAGCCACTGTGATAAAATCAACATTGTAGTGGCAACAAAATAGACCTCAAGATCAATGGAATAGATTAGAAGTGGCAGAAGCATCTATGAACACACTCAGCAATCTGATATTCGATAAATGGGCCAATCATGCTTACTGGCAGAAGGACAACCTCTTTAACAAACTGTGCTGGAAAGCTGGTTTTCTACATGAGAAAACTGAAACTTGATGCAGCTCTATCATGACGCACTAAAAGTCAAAGTGGATTAAAAATTTAAACATTGAACAGAAACACTCAATCTCCTGGCAGAGAAAGTAGGAGGAACTCTTGAAGACATAGGGGTAGGTAAAGAGTTCATGAGCAAACATATATTTACACGGGAAGCACTTGAAAGAATCAACAACTGGGATTAACTCTTCTTAAGGAGCTTCTGCATGTCAAAAGAAATTGTCAACAGAGTAAAAAGATAACCCACAAATTTTGAAAAAATCCTAACTAATAAGCAGTCAGACAGAGGTGTGCTGTCTAGAATATATAAAGAACTAAGATATAACGGGGCCCTTAAATTTAAAGACCCAATCCAGAAATGGGCATCTGATATGAATACACACTTCTCAGAAGATGAAATTAAAGAAGTGAATAAATATATAAAAAAAAATGCTCCACATCGCTAGTCATCCATGAAATGCAAATAAAAACAACACTGAGATGCCATCTCACTCTAGAAAGAATGGCTGTCATAAGGAAATCAACCAGCAACAAATATTGGTGAGGCTATGGGGCAAAGGGTATACTTCTCCACTGCTGGTGGGAATGTAGACTGGTTCAACCATTGTGGAGGTCAGTGTGGAGACTCCTCAAAAGAGTCGGACTAGAAATCCCATTCAAGCCAGCTATCCCCTCCTGTGAATTTTCCCAGAGTAACTGAAAACATTGTATTATAGTAATACATGTTTACCTATGTTTATAGCAGCACAATATGTGATAGCAAAATCTTGGAAACAACCAAGATGTCCATCACATGAGGAATGGTTGAAAAAGATGTGTTACTTTTGTATAATTGAGTATTACTCAGCTATTAAGAATGATAATCTTGAAGCATTTATATTGAAGTGGATGCCACTAGAACATATACTCATAAGTAAAGTAAACCAGACACACCTGTGCAAATATCATATAGTCTCCGTAGTATAAGAAGTGTAAAGAAGAAATACAAATGGAAGTATACAACAACAACTAAAAACAATTGAGTCAGATAAGGCAAAGTGAATGGCATATGCTGCAGGATACTAATTAGCTTTTCTTCTGGATGGTTAACAACCTAAGTTCACAGATCAGAATTGGAGAAATAGAAGATCCACAAGGCCAACCAACATTTTGGCCCTACATTTTAAGGACAGAGAAGACTCAGGATATAGGAGAACCTATACTGCAACATCATGAAACTCAGTTAAGCTCCAAATTTTCTGAACAAGGAGATTATGGAACCACAGAAGAAAGAGATCGAAGTTCTATCATGTGCCTGGGGAGAGTCACATGGAGAGAAAACTTTCTCTCAGGCTCTCACAGAGAGCGAACTGGTCAAGCATTGGCTGTGACTCATCCACATGGATGACACAGACAAAGGATCTACAGAATAAGGTACAGGACTACAAGATAAACCCTGAGGGGACTTCACTGACCTTGTAAGAAACAAAAAGTACATGTGTTGGTACATAGGTCTTGCTCTATCTAGGTCTTAACCATCCAGCAGAAAAGTATAAAAATGAGGTATAAAAATGAGGGTATAAAAAAAGCAATACTATGTTGAGCTGTAAATGGCTATGGTTGACAACTTCTTTGGATAACTCACTATTGTTGTGGAATGCTGGACTGTGTTGGATTGTGTTGTCGAGTTCAAGCACCTAAGTTAATTGAATGACAGTGGAGTGCCCATCTCTGACAGGCGTAGACAAAGGAAAGGGTATAGAAAGGAAGAATCATGATGTGTGTGTATGGACAGTACAGTTGGTATAGATAACGCTGTGCTTCTACATAATTCTATGAGAGGCAAGATCTGCACTAATGGTGGTTGGACAGGATATTATGTCGGCTTCTAGTACTATGGACAACCATTAGGAAAATAACAAGGTAGAATGTATTAATTATTGAATCTTTGATGTAATTCAGGTATAAAAAATAAGATACACATACAGCTACACTCTCTTAATTTACTGATAAGAGACATACGCTATAACAATGCCTGTATGTATAATATCATGTATGCACCTTCTATGATACTAAAACATTATGAAAAGTTTGTAATGTATTAATTTATCAATCCATCTTGTCAAGGTATTTTAAAACTGTCTCATTGATATTTGTACTTCAATAAATTAAAAAAAGGAAATATCACGTTATATTATACATGAAATTCAACTGTCAGTAGTCCTGATAGTGTTATTATCATACAGTCACCTGATTGCTTGGGCACTGATGGCGGTGCTGTTGAGTGACAGGAGCACAAATGTACTGCCACATGGGCAGCATGAGCGAAGCACAAGTTCAGCAGGTACTTGGGAGAGGAAGCGTGTGGTGCAGCCAGGAAGAGACTGCACATTGGGCTAGGAAATGGCCTGGAAGGTCTCAAGTGCTGAGCTAAAATATTTATCCTGAAGATTAGGCTTTTAGCAGATGAGCTGCTGTCATGCAACTTATTGGTGATGTGGTATATGGGATGCATGACTGATATATGGTTGATGGTTAGTGAGAGATACATCTTCATCTCTGGGGCTTCCATGACAATTGGCAAATGGTACAAATCTGTGTTTCACAGCCTGGAGGCTGGGATGCCCAAGATCAAGGCACCAACTGAATCGATGACTGGTGACAGATTTCTTGTTTGTAGACAACTTCTTGCTGTGTCTTCACTTGGTGGCAGGGAAAAGAAGTCTTGCCTCTATGCAGGCTGAGTTTTTTAGGACCTGCTCATTTTCTCATTGTCTTTCCTATTAAGCCCATTGGGTTTGTGATAAGTATCAACTTAGGAATTTGGTTCCCTTGTCCACTTTCAAAACATCAAACAATTAGAATAACTCACCTTGTTTATGTTTTATTTAATCAACAATACACTTTACATTATTGTCCGTTCTATATTGTTGGGCAAGTGGGTTGGCATTGCCCCTAAGTGGTTCCTGTGTGTTCAAAAGTGGGGTTTCTGGAAGGTTATTGGGCCATAATGGCCGATTTCATTAATGGCTCAATCATGTCTTTGAGCATAGCTGAGTGGGCTGGGTTAGAGGAAATAGATCACTGGAGGCATACCAAGGGTGATCAAAAATGTTGTGAATAAATTTTAAAGTAAAAGCTACATTGTCATTAATCATACTCAAACTACTTCCCTTTGTTCTAAACACACTCATCCATTCTTGTCTTTCCTTCCTGAGGTGGCTCTGCAGGTGCTCACTCAGGAGGGTCTTTATAAGGCAGGATGCCGAGCACACTGGTCGCCGCTGTGAGCCGTCCGGTTTGAGAACAAGTGTGTGGAAAGATTTTGGTGTGTCCTTGTCCACCTCATTCACCAGAGGTGACTTTTAGATCTTATCAAAGTCAAAATGACCATGAAAGATAAGCTTTTGGATTAATTCAGGACATCAAAGCAGCCATGACAGCACAAATAAAGAAACTGAGAAAAACATCCTTCAGAACTTCTTCAGAACGTGTCAGCAGGAATGATGGGATCTGATTGTGTGGAGTGTTCTCAGAAAGATTAATGACAATGAGATTTTTATTGTAATACATGCATTTTTTATTTTAAAGAGAATAATAAAACATTAAGAATTATACAGAATTTTAAAACTATGTTAGAAAATTATCAATGGTTATTATATTGCAAGTTGTCATCTTCAAATTAGTTGCTCAGATTATAAAATATAGGCATGCAAAATTAATCAAACAGTATAAGCAGTAACTGTTCCTTTCCATGAACTAATAGAAATTAGAAGTACAAAAAAAAATAAATTAGAAGTACAATTATCTTAGCTGTCTTGCATATATACATATATATTCCCCCCTTTCTTCTTTTCTCCTTTTTCCATCCCAGTTCTTTCCTTTTGAGGACTTTTTTTTCCCTTTGAGCACTTTCTTTTTTTCATATTTTAAAATATTTTTATTTCACATATTCACAAAAGGATGGAAAGTGGTAGGAGAGAATATTTTACAAGATTTCAGAACACCACTTTTCACTTAAAGCTGCTCTGAGTTTTTGCCTCGTGTCTGGTTAATATCTGCTTTACTGATGGCAGTAAAGTGTCAGAAGCAAACCAATCTGCTAAAGGTTTTCTTTGTCCCTTTGAAATTATGGGACACTAAGTAGAGGAACATTTGAATCTGTGTAGGATGGTTAGGTATTCAGAGGGTTTAATGGTAAATTTGTAAGCAATAAAAAGAAAATCTGAAAAAAGACATCAAGAACTAAATGATTATTTGGCAAACAAGAATCTTACTGTTATTGGTTTGTTTTAAGAATATGTTTTATGGCTATGGTTCAGAACACCTCAGAAAACCTGAACTCAGACTGAGAACCAGACATAAGTCTTGGGACCTTGCTTTCCCGGCCTTTGAGCACTTTCTGCCCCTTTCACAATATCTATTTTACGTTTTGGCTCTTACTACTTTCAGTCTCTTACACTATGGAGACAATACAATGTTTACATATATAAGTTTGATTTATTTCACTTATGAATATGGTCTCTAGTTGCATGCAGTTACCTATAAAAGCGTCAAATTTATCTTTATAGCTCAATAGTACTTAACTGCACAAAATGATCACATCTATTTTATCCTTTTCTCAGTTGATGGACATTTGCATTGTTTCCAAAATTTACCTATTACAAATTGTGCTGCTATAAATATGGGAGCACATATATTGCTATGGCATGATATTTTCAACTTTTCTGGAAAAATACCTAGAAGGGGAATAGCTAGATGGAACAGGACCTCTAACCCTAGTGTTTTTTAGAAATCTCCACACATTTCCTCAGTGGTTATTCTAGACGACACTATCATTAACAGTGGATTTTTCCTTTTTCCCCAAAGCCCCTCCAGCATTTTTTATTGAAACTGCAATATATATATATATATATATATATATATATATATATATATATATATATATATATATATATATAGTATATACATAGTTGCTTCAAATAAAATATCGAAGTGACCTTACCAGCTTTCTATTTCAAAGGAAACTGATGTAAATAGTATTACGTTTTGTTTCATGTACTTTTGTTTGTATCTTAGGGAAGGGTCTACCGGGTGTTCAGGTCTCAGACTCCTAGTGATCTGCCTGTTTATAGCCTCCCAAGAGCTGGGATTACAGGTGCACCCACCACACCCAGTCTCAATCGTCATCTCAGTGCACCCCTAGGGCTGGGCCGCAAGTCAGGCCTGGTGATCAAATCCTGGCCCCTGCACTTGCTTGTGGGTACTTCAGTCCACTGAGCTATTTGGCTGGCCCTTCATGTGTTTTTTTTTGTATGCAATTAATGAACTAACACTTTCTGACTTATCTTTTGATTTAAATATCTTTCCATATCAGCATATAAAAATCTACATTCTTTCACATTAACAGTACAAATTTTTATGTGGATATACCACAATGTAATTAATCACTCCTGACGGATATTTGAATTATTTCGGGTTTTCAGTATGCCACACAGCCAAGAGTATTTTGGTTATTTATAAGCATTTCTTTTATTACTCATAAGATTTTTCATCTTTTCTTGATTCTCATCTGTTTGTTGACAGTTGTAATTCTTCTGAAAATTGCCTCTTTATTGCTTTTTCATTATTTATATATGGGCCTTTTTATAGATTTATAGGCAGCCTGTTTATTTTGGATAGTGATCTTTGTTTAGTATAGTGTGTGCTTTTCTCCAAGCATTGTTTGTCTCTCAACTTTACCTGTCATGTTGTCAATTAAAATGTCCTGTATTCAAATCTGTCAGTTTAGTGAACAATAGTGTCTCCAACACAGTGTATCTCAAGCTACATTTTGTATTTCTTTTTCCTGGATATTCACCCATGCCTTTATTTCATAAACGTAAAGCAGGTTTTGGCTTTTTAATCACAAATGTGATTGGTAATCTTCATGACAGTGATGTTTTAATATTTTGAAAAGTAAGGTAGAAGTTCCGAGAGATCTTTTGAAGCAGGAATCATGCTCTTCACTCAGCAGCAGGAGACACTGGAGTGCTCCGGCTGTGTCTTTCCAAATTCCTGCACTGAAACTCATTACAAATAGATGACTGCATGGATTACCTGGGGAAAGGCTTCTCAACCTTGATGTTCCCGGATTTTACTTGGTTCTCTTTTGTTTGCTAATTTCCAAAGCAGACCAATTTTCAGTCCACAGAGAGGCCATTTTTTATTATGAGCATAATGCGAGGTGGAAGTTTATAGAAGGAATGGTGCAAACTTTTTATGAACTCCAGGACAGACAGAGGATCCTTGGCTGTGGTGAAAGCAGTTGCTAAATTCACCTGTGCCAGGTGGGAGTCAGCAAGCAAGTTTAAGGGAAGTCATCCATTTGAATAATGGCATTTCTTTCCTTCCTTTTGGTTTTTCTCCATGCTTCCTCCCCTGCTTGCTACTTCCAAAGGTCCTGTCAAGGAGGGGAGGATTTTGTTTTATGTTACTTCTTTGCCCTCTCCCTGAGCTTCCATGGCTGTCCTTTGGGGACCTCCTGGCAACTTCCCATTGCAGAAAACTTTACAACCTGGAACCTGGATTGACTCAAACCCATGAATTTCTCTTTCTGAAGCCTTAGGATGTCATGGGGCTTCCCAGCTGATTCCATAAATTTGCAATCACATTGTAAATCAAACAGCTGCAGAATGACCTGGACATCTGCTTGGGTCTGTTATTCTTCTTTCACCAAAAGGCAACTAACTCTAGAGAAGTCAGTAAAATGTGCACATTGCTAGCAAATGCCTGTATTATTCTTTCCATGCATGAACCAAGAATTGGAAGGCTTTCATTTCCTATAAAAATCTTTAACCTCCTCACAGCTATTTATCATAGCTTCATAGGACTCTGCCTAAAGGAGAAGGTGGTAAGAAAAGCCAATGAAAAAGTAATATCCTGGAGTTTATTGAGATCTCTGTGCATCTTTAGAGGTGTAAAGGTGTTTGTAGCAATGAGAGAAAATAGCTGGCAAGGGTGGAAAGTAAGAACTTTTTAGCAATAGTGACCAGGTTGGACATGAGGAGCCATTTTCTTTAATGAGACTATTTCCCTTTCTCATAGATTGATATGTTAGGCTAACAGATGTTATAATGAATGTACACCCCATTCTGCAGCTTCAGCCATTTTTAGAGACTTAGCACTGCAGATGTTTATTTCTTGTTGCTACAGACCCTGTTGGGGGAGGTGGGTCTCTTACCAGCTAACATTCCTGCTGGGGAAGAGGGAAACACAGCATAGCCAGTTGTACATACACACACAACTAGTAAGTTTCTATCTGTATGGGACAAATAATGCTTTGCTTGCTCCCCATTGGCCAGAACTGGTAACATGGTCCCATGTGTCTAAGGGAGTTTGGAATCATGGGAGAACCTCTGGAGAGTAATGAGTCTCTGATACCCCAAGCATCACTGTACTTACCAATTCCTAACTTCTGGTTTAGCAACTATCCTGATAATGCTTTTCTTTCTTTTCATTTCTAGAATCAATATCCATAATAGTATGTAAAAATAACCTTAAATAAATGGTAAAAGCTAATATAACTTTAAAAATAGTCATACAGAAGAGTAACTATGGGCTATATATAGTGCTATATAAAAATCATTCTGAACCACAATATTATTAACTAAGTGTTCCCAACCAGGTCTATTCTCAGTCTCTAAACTAAGTAAACTACTTGGCCAGCAGCTCAAACATACCTTCACCATACTCCTGAGCCTCAAGAAATCACGTGGAACACTAGTTAAATATTCCCTCCAATCTACTTAAATTAGAACATCACTGGATGGTTCTGAAAGTGCACACTGAAATTTGAAAAAGGATCATTTGTATTAATTTTCTGAGGAACATTTGTATAGTTCAAAAGGATACCTGAAGGAAAGAAATATGTCATACAAAGAAATGATTTTTCAAAGTTGGAATTAAGTACCAATGGGGTGGTAGTTTTTGGATGAAGACTTCCTTAATTGGAAAATCCCTACAATGATGCTTTTTTCCCCTCTGAGAGTTGAACCCTGGAATATAAAAATGTCCTTACAGTTGCTTGGTTCAGCTAGGTCTTTAATGGTTTTTACTTGCATAGAACTATTTTTATGCAGTTGCCATCATGGTATAATGACAAGCAGAAAAACCGAAAGGACACCCACAATTGGGAAGAAGATTTACTTATGATGAAGGGCACCAATCAGGTTCATTCCCAAAATATCAGGCTCTTACCTCTGGTGGTCTAGGGCTTATACGGGATGAACAGGCAGGAAGTAGCAGTTTTTAATTTCATGTTTTATTTCTGGTGCCTGTGGATATTCAACACTTTGGCTGGAATTCAGCCTAGAGCCATAATGGCCTGTCAGTTGGGGATTAGCTTTTACAATATGCATCACAGTAACCAGCTTTGCATCACAGTGACCAGCCATTTGTAACAGGCAACAAAAGTAACAGAAACTGTAACCAGAGCTATCATAGGGGCAACTGGAGGCTGAAGTATCCTGGCTGGGGTGTGCTGGCAACTTCTGTTACAGTGGTACCATGTGGAGAATCCCTACTTCACACATGCTATGGTCAGCCCCTCTGTCTTCATCGGCTCTGCGTCCTGCATTCAAACAACTGCAAATCAAAAATGCTTGGAAAATGAAAAATTCCATCCTTGCTAAATACGTATAGTTTTTTTCCTTATTTCCTATCCAACACAGTGTAGTACCCACTTGGCTGACATTTTCAGTGTATTAGATATCATAATTCACCCGCACAACCCTTTGGGAGTGTGTGTGTAGACAGTGTGCCAATACCATGCTATTTTATGCAAGAGTGGAGAGCCTGTGGATCTTATTATGTGCTGCGCCCTAGAAGCAGCCTTCCACAAACGCCAAAGGGGAGCTTTTCAGGCCTGTAGTTTTTAGTTCCCTCCACCGATCTTGCAGAAGGAGAGGTGCTTCCTTGTCATTTCTTCGGCACAATTAGAGGATACATTCCTGTTCACCTCTTTGTGAAACGCAAACCTTTCCCGGGTCTGTGCAAGGCCACTCTTGTCCCCTCATGGGCATAAGGATTGCCAGCTATCATCTGGTGTCTCTTTCTCCTCCAGAATCCACGGCATCATCTGTAAGCTAGAACTCGGTAGCTTTCAATCTCACTTTTTTATTTCTGGTGCCTAGGGCATTCAACACTGCAGTGTGAATTCAGCTTAGAATGTCTTCGTAAACGCTTATGTTTTAGCCACTGTGTGTCGGAAAAGCCTCTCCAGCTCTTCAGTATGCACTTTCCTCTAAGCTGTACTTGGTATTTGGGGCAGGGGCCATTCCTTTGTACTTAGTTGTGTTTATCTTCTTTTTTTGTGCCACCACTGCTGTTTTGTTGGTGAGTTTCCTTTGCTCCTGAACAATATTTGAGGTTAAAATTTCCCATCTCAGGCAGGGGACAGCCCCTTAACCATGGTGGACCAGAGCTCATTTTCCTTATATAGTTTTCCCTCACGCTCCATTGTGCTTTGTGGCAAACGGTCCTGCTTTCTGCATCACGAGCTTCTGGGGCAGCAGTCAGATCTCATTTGTGTTCTGTCTGCAGCTTGGCACAGTGCCTAGCACATAGGACTGGACAGAACACGTCTTGGTTATGGGCCGCTTAGCAGGAGGCTTTGCCATTGCTGATGCAGGTGACAGTCACGCTGATAGCTTATTTTCACTAGAAGCTTCTTTCGAATTTGTCTTTTTATTAGGATGTGTCTGAAATGCATAATGATTGCTTTCTTTGTGGGGAGTTGGTACATGAGCATATCTCAATTCTTTTTAGCCAAAGTCCTTGTTTTAGTGGATTTTTAAGTGCTATTGGTGCCTATTAGTTAGTCGGTGTAGATCGACCTGCGCCTTTCCTGGATGTGCACATGGCTGTTAGCTGCAAAGAACCAGCTCCCGAGGGACTGGAGTGTAGAGCAATTTGAGGAGGGGCTGCTTCTTTTTACTCATGATGGCTTCACTCACCAAGTATGTGCTCCGAGGCCACCTGCCACAAGCTCTGCTTGCTCAGATGCTCCCCCTTCTCCTCTCTTCCTTCCTCGCTGCCTTTTCTCATTCTCTCTTTTACCATAATAAGTGAAGTGATCCTTCCTAGTGCTCAACTAACAAAACCCATTGTAATTTAGCAATATTTTTTTGAATGAATTCTTTTAATTATCTTTAAAATGGAAAATTTCTCCAGCTAAGGTTTTCACAGAAAGGAAGTCTCCAGTGTATAAACAAAGGGGCACAGCTAAAATTTGATAAGCATATCATTATCTATCAGGTGCATGTTGTTAAACATTTTACACCTATGGAATCATTTCACCTCTCAAATGATCTGTACAATGGGGGATATTATGTATATGCTGAAAATTACACACCTGAGACAGAGCACAGATGGAGAGAAATTCATTCTGGGTCATGTACTCTGCAAATGGCAGAGTCTAGCTTTGAGCCTAGACAGTTTGTATGTAAAGCTTGCTATCATGACTGTTAGGCCTCACTTCACATCGCATCCTAGTAGGCTGAGCACCTTCTCTGTGTAGGAGTGCCCGCTGGGCTCAACTACAAAGCTTGAGTCTTCTACAAAGCAGAAGTTAGACAACAATGGAGCCCTCTTCCCCTTCCATCCTGGAGGTTCAGGATGGAGCTGAGGGATTTAAACAGATTTTCTATACCAAATATGCATGTAGAAGCTTGGGTCAACATTAAGAATTTCTGATTTAAATGTCTTATATTTCTTTCTTGGTTTCTAAATGGTAAAGGTGATATATTAAAAATATCATGATGGCAATCTTATTCATATTAATATTAGAAAGATAAAGTAGTAGTTTAAAAGGGTTAAGTTTTTGAGGTTAAGTCTATTTTATAATGAAAATGTGTATGTATGACTGAGAGAGAGAGAGAGAGAGAGAGAGAGAGAGAGAGAGAGCAAGAGAGCGAGAGAGAGGGAGGGAGAGTTTTAATCTTAATGCAGGCCCTAAAAGGCTGGCAGTGTCCATGTGGGCCATGTCTAGCACCATAGGAAAGGAGGTATGGCTAAGGCAGCACTGACATTCGGAGAGGGACTTTCCTACTCTGCTGTACCAAACACATGTGTGTGCTGTGCGTCAGATCCACTGCACAAAACACTCTCATTATAGTATGTGATTACTCTGTGTTCATAAAGAAGATTATGTAGAAGACATGATACAGCTTTCTTTGTAAAAAAAAAAAAAAAGACAAACTTAATATGTAATCCTTGTTCCATCTTCTGGTGTAGACCTTGTATTGGCTGCAACTGAAATAATGATTAGTAACCAAGCAGCCATCTTTGGTTGAGGAGCTAGGATACAGCAAAATGTGAGAAAGAGCCTGGACCCTTGTCCTCACAGGAAGCAATGCAGGTTCTGTTTTGCTAAATGGAAAAATACACTTTCAGCTACTTTAAATGACTGTTAATTTGTGTTTTGTATTGCATGAAGTTAAAACAAGTTGTGGCTGCTCTGTTTTCCAAGTCACTCCCAATGGATTATCCAGTATAAACTGGGAAGAAGCAAAGCCTATTGAACAATCAAATCATTTTTGTGGTTTTCTCAGCTTAGAGAAATTCTATCTACACCACAGTGGGGGTGATAAATCTTGAATTCTCTTCCTTAAGTTCTTTGTCTAGCTGACTCCTTCCCATCATGACAGAGAAAGAGGGGACATTTCCCACTTTTGTACATGTTTCCACTTCTCAGCCTCTGTGTTGGGCAAGGTGCCTTTGCTGTTCTGATCAGAGGATGCTGTGTTCTGGATGCTGCATTTCCTGTGGTGGGTGATAAGAATGGGGAGGCGGTGGGGGCTGTTCCCTGCATCCCAGTCGGGATGGGAGGAGGTCTCAGTCTGCTAGCAAGCAGGCTTTGTTCTCCCCCAAGAGGGAGAGGCTGTCATGGATGAAGACAATGAAGCTGGCGGGGGCACAAAGTGTGTTTTGGAAGAGATGCCCACTCCTCTCTTTATAACAAGAGCTATCCTCAGATAAGCCATCTCTGCAAGAGAAAAGCTGAAGAAGCTTATGTGAGTGTGTGGAATTTAAGTCTGCAGAATATTAAGAATGGAAAATTTGCACATTGCAGCAGGATGGCAGTTACATGGAAGGATTTGCAATATTTGCACCAGGGCTAAGGGAACTCATCACTACCTTCCAGAGTTGGATGTAGCCATTATCCCTCTTGAAAACGACTCCTACTTAGAAGCTGATACAGCACATGGAAAATATTTTAAAGTTTTGGATAATGCAGTACATCATGAGAGCCTTGGAATGTTTTTTCTAACTTGCACACATTTTACCATAAAAGTCTTATATTCTGTGTATAAGAACTTATGGAAGACTATGTCTCGGGAGAAATGAGTGGTGAGCATGCACACCATTGTCTTTTAGGGCAATGTAGAAACAGTCATAAATGTAGTTTGGGTAATGTGTGGGGAAAGTCATGTATATTAATGACAATATAAGCATAGATTCTATGAGACACTTTCCATGTACTTCAGAAATATTAGCCCAGCTAATTCAACAGGAACACAAGCAAATATTATTATAATCCCAATTTTTAGATGGTGAAACAAAAGCACAGAGATGACATTTTTCTAAGGTTCAAATGTTAGATTACACATAATTAGTATAAAGCAGGCCTTGGATTTGAACTAATGGGCATGGCTCCAGAGTCCAATCTCAAAATCATACCCTACATCAAATGTTATCATCAAACATACACACACTCAAATATGCACACACACTCTTGCACACATGCACACTCACTTTGAATAGTCCCAAAGTGAAGAGTTATTATTTGCCCTCAAATTTAGGACAGAATTCCTGTTAGCAGTAACAGACAATGCTATGTACATAGCATTGAATAATCAAAGATATTAGGAATTATCTTCTTTCTCTAACATTAAAGTTGACATCATTTATGTGGCTTTGGACTGAATTAAACCTTTCAAGACTTGATTTTCTTCTTTGTAAAAGTGAAACAATAATTTTCTCCTTTCAGGGCTGTTAAGCATGAGTGTTTCCAAGATGAATGTAATCAATGAGTATCTAAATATATACTAATAAAATTGTTTTAAAAGACTAGAATATTAACTGAATCAGTGAATTAAAAAAAGTCACCTTCTGTCAGGTGATTAGAAAACAGAGTATAAATTGGTTTAAGTAAAAGGTGGGAGTTGTTTGTTTGTGTACCTAACAATTCTCAAGGTAGTTCTCAGCTGGGTGCATGGCCAAAGGATCTAACATGCTTTATTTATATTGTTGTCTCTCCATTTTCCAGTTCTATTTTGTTCTCCTCCGTATATTGGCTTTGTTCTCAGTTCCCATGTGAGTGCAAAAGAGCTCCAATCCCATATTCAAATCTTTCTAAAAAGCAAAAACCCAGGGATTAGTGGGATTAAAGCTGATCACTTGTTACTGAGTCAGGTGCCCTGCCTTGAGACTTCCGCTAAGACCTGGCGGAATGCCTCTTGTCATTAGTAAGGTGTCTGCACTGTCCTGGAGCCAGGGGTGGGGTCAGTGGTTCCTGAGATGGGATGGAGCTAATAGTAGAGGCAAGATGTTTCTCTTACCACCTATGATATTTAAATAACAATGGAATACCAACTCTGACAAAACTGAACAAAAAAAGGGGATATAAATGAAGGACCATTTTGTAGTGAAATATATATATATGTATATACAAAATAGGATAGATATATAGCTACTTTTTCTTAATTCAATGAAAAGAAAGATTTGTATTAATAGTGTTTGGACAGGATATCATGTCTGCATCTTGTATCATGAATAAGACTAAGAAGACAATATGAAATGTGTTAATTATTGTAACTGTCCTACTAACCTGTTTTGATACTGTCTCATTGTAATTTGTTTCTCAATAAAATTAATTAAAAAAAATGAAGTCCCCCTTGATGAAAATCTGGGTGTTAACTTTAGGGAACCTGGGCAGGCAGATACAAGAATGACTGCCGCAGTAGTGGCCCACCTACAGGAATCAGTCAACCCACAGTAGTAGATCCAGTCTTGTTCTGGTATCTGAATACATAAATGGCCATTCTGAATTTCTCATAATTGTGCCTACTGAAGGGTATGGAAGAAATTCGTTTAACAAGATGATAGATGTCATTATCATTAGAATTGCAGGAATATGCATTCTTACCTTGCTTTTTACTCAGTTCTTCCTACCACCTCTGTCTGTGGTATTCCCTCAGTGATCTTAAAAGCTTCCCACATCCTTTCTTCTTATAGGAAGGCCAGAGACGGAGTATGGATAATGCATGCACTGTATCTTATCAGGCAATCTTCCAGCACACCATCTCCACAGCTTCAGCATTAGATAACATGGCCCAGTGCAGAATTTGTTATTGCAAGGAGAAATAAGACCAGGAAATTGAATTTTTCTCCTTTATTACTGTAAGTATTCCAGTTTGTCATTTGGTGCTATTTACTTCTTCATTCAACAAATACTAAGCATCTACAAATGTGTCTAGTTTTAGATATTGGAAGGAATTTGAGGCTATCTTGTTTGAATTTATGTGTTCTATCCTCTTTCCCTTCTGTTATTACAGGAAAAGATCTAGTGTCTGAGCTTAGATCTAGTGTCCTAAGCAGTCCAGATGTTTTTTCCATCAAACTTGTCATTTTGTAAAACTGTGCTCTTACAGATCACCTCTTCTGTGGCATTGGGGAGGTAAGGGTGAGCTGATAGTCATCCCAATTTTAATTTCTTTTGTATCTTGGGATTCTTCAAAGACTGTTCTTAAAGAACAGGATATACACAGAGATATTGACACTTGACAGTCAGGTCTATCTTTTGGCCTGTCACTGTCATTGTGAGTACGTGATTTTTGAAAAATAACGTTCTGGGACTATTCAGGCACTGACTAGAGTGAAGATGAGAGTAAGTGCTTTGTAGAAATATTTAATGGAATTTTACAGAACATGGTGTAGATCCAAGATGATGTATGTGAAAAATATTTGGCACAGTGCCTGGCACACAGTAGAAACTTAATACAAGTTTATTTCCATCAAACCATCCCTACCCCTCCCTTCCTCTAGGCTTTCTCTTTTCCTCCCTCTTATCCCCACCTTGGGCTGGCTGGTTCTGGTCTTGGCTCCAACCTAGAGATAGATACGGGGTGTGGTAATTGTTGCCCCATTTTCACATGCTTCTCACTCTTTACTGAACTGCCTGCAGAAGCAAGTGCCCATCAGAGATGCCAGGAGTAATGTGGCCTCTCAGGACAGGACCATGTGCTTGACCCTGCCACCTGCCTGGTATGACCTCGGCTGCCGTCTTGGGAGCTGAAGTCTGGGAACATCACAGCACTGGCGAGACAGTGAGCTCAAGGGTGAGGGGGAAGAAATGCATATCTTTTCAGTTCTCCTCAGAGTGAGCTCATTAGGAACCCATCCTTCATGTGAAGAAGGAGAACTGGAGGGAGCTTAGTGGGGTGAGAAACTCTTAGTGGTGTGTTATGGGCACATAACTCCTATTAGTTTAGACAAGCATAAAAAAAAAGATGGGGACACCACATGTGTTGGTCATGTGTCAACTTAGCTAAGCTTTAGCACCCAAGGGTTAACTTAGCTTTTGCTATGAAGGTTATTTTGTAGTGGCAAACATTCACAGTCAGCTGTTTTTAAGTAAAACAAACTGTTCTTAAATGTAGGTGGGCCTTATCGAATCGGTAGAAAGGGCATGAAGGGCAAAATCAGTTTCCCCGAGGAAGAGGGAATTCCACTGATAGACTGTGGAGTGAGATCTGCCCATGTCCAGCCTGCCAGGTTGCCCAGGAAGACCCATAGCAGTGGACTCCCCAGCCCTCCCACATATGTGTGTCCATGTGTGTATGCATGCATGCGTGTGTGTGTACTCTTCTGGTTCTGTTTCTCTGACAGAATTCTCACCCTATTGCTAAAAGATGCCACTGATCATGCTGTCATTGAAATTTCCCAACAAATTTGATGCGGATACCCATTCTCTCTCACATGTAAGGTGTTCCAAGGACATGTACCTGTAAAGTAGTAGACTTCATAATACATTTGTATAGCAATGGTATCACTTTGTGTGGATCCCTGACAAGCAATGTGCCACTGTAGTACTGGAAATAAAACCTTCACAATACTTGGAATATAGTGCCTTTCTACTGAGGATCTAAACTACTTCACAGGCATTATCTCATGTGATGGTAATGAGGTAGGTGGCAAGTATGATCAGCCTACACCATAGACTGAAAGTGGGACACCATAAATGTGACTTGGATGAAAGTTATGCAGAAATTCACCAACAGGTTAAGAATAGAAAATGGAGCTATACAGGCTGTAGGCCAGTGCTCAGCCAACTGAAGGTGTGGTGTCCCTTGTCCTGGGCTTATGGGACATGGATTCCTAGGTCCTGTTCCAAGCACTCTGGCACCAGTGTCTACCTTGTTGGTGAGACCCTTGGGTGGATCTTAGCAAGCTGCAACCTGAGGATCTCATTAGGAGTCACTTTTGGTCTAGTCTGTAGCCTGTTTGGAACTGTGGATACATACATTGAAAAAAAAAAAAAAAGAAAATACACAGCTGTTTTATCTGGGTCAATTAGGAAAGAAACTAAACGAGAAAAAAATACTGACTTAGTTTTATGAAAAAAATAGACTTTTAAATGCTTCTAATTATTTCCAAAGAGCTGTTTAAAGAAAATGTAGCCATCTATGAGTCACTGATGAGTAAACTCTGTCAACTTCCTGATCTATTTTATTGGTAGTTGCTCAGTCTTGACTCTTAGCCCTCCATCCTCACCCGAGAGGCCCTTCCTGCTGCTCCTGGGGTTGTCTGGGTTTTTTTTAACCAAAAAAAGGCCCGTGAGATTTGCAAGTTAAGGATGCTTGCTACAGCACCTCTGCCAGAAATTGTGCAGCAGCCCTCAAGCTATCTCTAATACTACGGATGTCTGACAGGGCCAATTCACCTTGGCTAAATCCCTGATTCCACTGGCCAAACAAACTCAATTGGTAGTGACACCAATATTGACTGAGCTCGTAGCTTTCATGTTCTTGCCATTAATCATCAAACTTACCTAAAAGTCTGATGACATGATTTTCTGTGCAATAGAAGTTCTTAAAGCAGTGAACTTCCTTTTCTAGAAAGAAGTCAACACTTTCTCCAATGACTCTGGAACATTGCTGCACAGACTGTTTTTGCAGGAGACCACTACAAAAACAATTCCCTTAAGATCTATAAAGGAGGAGCCCAGTATGTTGCAAGGGTCCATCCTACCATTTGGTAGCAGCCAGTAGTTGTCACTCTACATGGGACCACACACTGATGTCTAAGCTCTTAGGGATCTGCCCTTAGGAGTCTGGTTTAGGGGAAACAAACTGAGTGGACATAAGAACTGCTTACCACTGTGGACAGAGCACTGTTTAGAGGGAAATGATCACAAGCATATTGTGATCATAATTAAAGGTGCAAATTATATTAACCAATATAGGAATAAAATAGATGATGGGAAATAAGTTAAAATGGGACTCAAGTATATGCTTTCACAGACATGTCACTTATGTTGACCCTAAACAAAATGGAAGGTCTTTTTAATAATGGAAAACTGAATTATTCAAAGAAGTTGTCGACCATAGCTATTTACAGCTCAGCTTAATGTTATGGCCTCGTGATGTATACTTCATTTTTATACTTTTCTGCTGGATGCTTAAGACCTAGATAGAGCAAGACTTATATACCAACACATGCACTTTATGTTTCTTATGTGGTCAGTGAAGTTCCCTCGGGGTTTACCTTATAGTCCTGTACATTATTCTGTGGATCCTTTGTCTGTGTCATCCATGTGGATGAGTCATGGCCAATGCTTGTGTTGGATTGTGCTGTCAAGTTCAAGCACCTAAGTTAGTTGAATGACAATGGAGTGCCCACCTTTGACAGGTGTAGACAAAGGCAGGGATATAGAAAGAAAAAATCATGATGTGTGTGTATAGACAGTACAGTTGGGATAGATAACTCTGTGCTTCTACATAATCCTATAAGAGGTAAGATTTGCACTAATGGTGGTTGGACAGGATATTATGTCGGCTTCTAGTACTATGGTCATCCACTAGGAAAATAATTATTGAATTTTTGATATAATTCAGGTATGAGAAATGAGATAAGTAAACAGCTACACTCTTTATTTACTGATAACAGACATCTGCTATAATAATGTCTGTAAGTATAATATCATGTATGCACCTTGTACGATACCAAAACAGTATGGAAACAGTTTTCAATGTATTAATTTATCGACTCTGTCTTGTTAAGGTGTCTTAAAACCGTCTGATTCATAATTGTACTTCAATAAAATAAAACAATAAATAAATAAATTACATGTTTTGCAAAAAAAAAAAAAAAAAAAAAAAAGGAAAACTGAGCATGCAGATGTCTATTAGTGCACAAATGTTTACATAAATAGCAAACTATTCCTACAATGAGACTCTCAAGTTACTAATCAAATGAGGGAGAGCTTTGTATTTGTTTAAGCAAATAGGAAAAAATGATAATTTTATTCTGTTTTCTAAAAATACCAAACAGATACATTAGCATATGCACATGGAAAAGCCCTGGGAGGATGTATACCTCATGGTTAGGAGGTTTGGAATCACAGAATGCATTCACTTTCTACATAATAAGTTTGTGCTGTGTTTGAATTTCCTATAAAGAAAGCCATTACTTTCTTAATCAGAGCAAATATTAAAGGTTTAAACAGTGAAACACTGAATACTTCCTTTGGGGGATTTTCTTTTTCTGTAAGAGCAAGACTGGTTGTAGTGTCATAAAATGTAGGTCTGGTAAACTCTTGGTAAAAGATATTGTGCTACATTGGGTTCTGATGGAAGCAAAGCAGGGACAGTCCTAGGGCAGTGCGGAAGTGGAGGAGAATGCAGAACTGGGTAGAAGAAGCCATTTCTTCCTGGTGTGACTCTGACAACATGTTGGAAGCACTAGAGCCCAGATGCCCATTGGAAAGATATCGTGCTGGGCCCTGGCTGAGCCCTGGATCCTGCTGTTACAGCCCTGGTCTCGGGACTGTGCCAGAAGGGAAGGGGGAGTGAGGTGAGCCAGGAGCCCCCTTGGGAGGCAGTCAGCTCCCAGGCTCCTCCATGCTGTGGCAAGTTCTGCCCCACCTGTAGCTGAGCAGAGCAACTCTGCCTCTGCCATGATGCCTCTTCCACCTCAGCAACAAGGCTTGCACCTTTGCCTGCTTGTGGCAAAGATGGTTTGAGGTGACAGCCTCCGCTTTTGCAGGGTCACTTTCTTTTAGCCACATCGTTTTTACTATCTCACCTCTACTCCAGCTATATGATGAAAATAATGATGAAAATAATGGTAAGGAGTGGCTTATTGTGTGTGAATGTTCCGAAGAATAAAATTGCTTCTATGTTAGCCAGAGTATAGAAAGACATCACTTTTTTTTGTGACAAGCACTTAAATATGTAAAAATCTTTACATTAGTTCACCTCTCCTCCTCACAACATTCCTGAGGAAGCTAGCATTATTAACCCAGTTTCTAGATAGGGAAACTAAGGCATAGAGTGGTTCAGGTACTCTCCTCTCTAAGTCACTCAACATGTTGTGGGGCCAGGATTTGTGAGCCTACTTCAGAGGTAGAGCCTACATTTGTGAATAATGCAGTAAAATTCCTCTTCAGGGGACTAAATGTGTTCGGCACACTATCAGGGGCTAATCAGGTCCTCAATTGCCTGAGCAAGGGTAAGATGATAGAAGAGACAAAACAATTGAGAATACAAAAAGGTATCAAGCTCTGACCATCACTCTCTAAATTTATCAATTTGATTGCATAGAAGGTGTGTAGGGAGGTCTGAGGAATGGCAGATTGGTGGACACTGGTGCAAGTAAGGTCTAGTAAGAGACAAAGTGTTCTTGCGGAGATGTGCCATTGATTAATGGGAAATTTGTTTTTCCTTTGGGTTAATTAATATTTACTTCTGTAGAATTTTGTGCAAGAGTCAAGATTCCTTAGCCAAAATGCTATATTATCTGCTGAGATGTCACAGCATCATGGGTCATTGAGAACTCCACTGTGGCCAAAGACATGAGGAGTTCTGTTTCCACATGCTAATTGTGGGCTCATCATGCAAGGCATGTAGGCCTAGGGCAGACTCAGAGGCTTAATACAGAAAGCCCATTTGTGGATTTGTGGCTCACTCAGGGTGGTCTCCATCAGCACACCTTGGAGTGACAGCATGACCAGAGGAGAAAAGAAAAAGGAGTAAAAATGTGTGTGCATAGTCGGAAAAGTGCCTACAAGGAGTCAGGGGCTACAGGAGGTTTGGCCTGTGGAATGGAATTCGCAGACCCAGCATGGGCTTAGCCTCCACTAGATGAGGCTCGGCCAGTCTCCACTGAATGGGAACTCAGTTGGGACAGCTTCTTCTTGGAGGATAAAAGGATGCTTCAGCTGAGAAGGGAAACCTCTCTCTGTCTGCCCTGTGTCCTTAGAAGTCCCTTGCATTTACCTCCAAGTTTGTGAGGCCCTCACTGTTCCCAATCCCATTCTCATCTCTGCTTGCCATTGTTCTTAGGGCAGAGGAGATATGGGTACATAATATATCTTTCCCAAAGACATTTGTCTGTCTGCAAGCAGTGTTGTGGCCAAAATTCAACTTCAAAAAAATCATTAAGAATCTCATAATTAGAGTTATTGACATCCAAACTCAGCATAGAACTCTCTGTTCCTCCAATTATGAACAGCATTCATCAAAAGGGTCATTTATCTAGAAAATTATTAAAAATTCAATATACGTGAGATCTTCAAAAGTCTTCCAAAGGTAAATGTTAGAAAAGGCCATTTCCATGACAACATCTTATCCTTTCGTTCTCATTGATCTGATGCTCCTGTTTTCTCATACATAATCATCTTGTATGAGTGGAAAATTTTTTCTTCAGTCATTTGAACAGACTTGAAAATGTGTTGGCCAGTTTGGGGTGAAGGTATACATAGAGGCAGAATGGAAATAATGCGTGAAGATGTTATCATGGGATCTTGGCAAGTCCTGAGGCCAGGTTAAGTTGAAATAGGAATGAGAGCCAGGAATGAATAACAAATAAGAACAGGGTCTGGGGCTGGCCACATAGCTCAGCACATTAAAGCACTTCTTTAGGCAAAGTATAGGGACCACATTCTGTGTTGGCCCCATCCCCAAGTGCACTGAGATAGCCGTTGAGACTGGGTATGGTGGTGTACTCCTGTAATCCCAGCACTTGGGAAGCTGAAAACAGGAGGATCATTATGAGTCTGATCTGTGTAGTGAGACCCTGCAGACCCTACACTAAATACATAAAAAAAGAACAGAGTCTGCAGTTAGATGGGTAGGAAGAAAGAGGTAAACAAGTAAGAAGTATTTTTAGGTGAAGTAGTAAAGTACTGAACTGAAGCAATAGCAGTGATGTATTTCTTTATTCCAGGAATACAAAGCAAATTCAAAGAAATAATTAATAGGAATTGGCAATTGTTTTGATGGGGTAGAAGAATAAAAATATATTAAAAGTGAGCAGAAGTCTCTTGAGTAAAGAGAGAAATATGATCAGGCAAGAAACCAGGTTTAGGGGAAAGATGAGTTCAATTTTGGTCGTACTGAGTTTAACAGGCTAATGAGGGTCCTTTTTTCAGATAGCACATTGGAAATTGAGATCAGAACATTAGAGGGTTTTATTAATGCCTTATCAAAATGGGCCTGTTATATATGATTTCTGGACCCTCCAAAGATATTCTGTCATAACAGGATAAGGAAGTAAAATTGTTTTCAAGTTAGGACTTTACTGAACTTCTGATTGGTTGTTTTAAAATCTAAAAATTTCAAGCTATGTATCTGATAGGGGAATAACATTTAGGATATAGAAAGAAACCAAACAACTCAGTAGCAAAACATCTAATCTCATAAGACATGGACAAAACATCTAAATATATAGTTCTCAAAAGAAGACAAATGACCAGAAAGTTTATAAAACAATGTTCAACATCACTTATCATCAGAGAAATGCAAGTCAAACCCACAATGAGACACATTCTCATTACAGATAAAAAGGATATTACAAATAATGAAAAGTAAAAAGGGCTGGTGAGGAGGTGTAAGAACAGAACATTTATGATATGTTTATAGGAACATAAAACGTATAGCCATTGTGGAAAACAGAATGGAAGTTCTTCAAGTATGCCACTGGTATACAGCCCAAAAGAACTGGAATTAGTATGCTGAAAAGGCACCTGCACTTCCACATTTACTGCAGCACTGTTCACAGTAGCTGAGCGTCCATCAGCTGATGAATGAACACAGAAAATGTGGTCCATATACACAATGGAGTGCTCCTTAGCAATAACTGTGCCTAAAATTCTGTTGTGACACATGGATGAAACTGGAAGACATTCTGTTAAAGGCATAGAATACAAGTACTGCATGAACCCCGCTTATAGGTACATTGAACAAAAAGTTGATCTCATAAGAAGCTTAGACTAGAATGGTGCTTACCAGAGGCTAAGGAAGCATAAGGGTAAGATCAGCGAGGGGTGGTCAGCCAAGGGGTGCTAAGTTAGGGTTAGATGAGTACGTTTTGATGTTTTATGGCACCTGACAGTGTCTGTAAATAATGGTATGTACTTGTATTAGTCACTTTTCTTGTCACTGAAACATAATACCTGACACTCTTAAGAGAAGTTTAGTTTGGCTCGCATTTTAGTTTATGGTTGACTGGGAACAAAAAAGAAAAAGCATGTAAGAGGAAAAGCTGCTCTCATTATGGTGGAAGGGAGCAGAGCATGAAAGGAGGTCCCAGGAAGCAAGATGTGTCCTTCCGACTTGTACCTCCAGTGACCTGCTGCTTGCAACCAGACCCAAGCTTCTCCCAGAGTCAGCTACAGTACCCCACAATCTACCTTCAAGAGCTCTGTCTATGTACATCTGTTCTTAGAGAACATCTGGATCTGAGCTGTAATAGTATTTATTGCATATTTAAAAAATAAAACAGAAAAGATTTTGAACCTTTTCAACACAAAGATAATATGAATGTTTTAGGAGATATGCTTACCCCAATTTAAACATTATAAATTTTTAAAAAATCACATGACAACCTATAAATGAATATATTTATTGTGACTCAAATGAAATGATTTGATAGAGGATAAATTTTATTTTATTTATTCATTTTTTTTAAGAAAGCATCAACACTTTATTTTTTTATTTACTTTTTGACAGAACCGGGTATTGAACTCAGGCCCTTGAGCTTGCCAGGGAAGAGCTTATTCTATTGAGCTATCTCTCCAGCCCAAGGATAAATTTTAAAATTGAGAAGCACAAACTAGAAATTAAAGATCCCCTAAAGATATCTGTTTAAAAATTAATGAATAAGAAGTTTATCTGCACCATTTAGTGCACCTGGAGTTTATCTGCACTTTTTATTTCACCTATGTGTAAATTGTAACAAATGAAGTCTTTGAGATAATTATTTAAAAATCACTCTGGGAACACATAGCATCATCTTAAACCTCTGGCATGACTCAGTGGTTGAGGGAATCTGAACCAGATGGGCTTGGTGGATTTGCCGATTGCTCTGAAACTATACAACCTGTAGAGTTCTCCAGGGGAGCAAACATTCTCTCCAGAAGATTATTGGACATGCTCAGTAATCTATGTCTTCATCTACTTTGGGTCTAAATTTAAGTGGTGGGTGGATCAGAGGGTAATTCCATAGCCATCAGCAATGGGAAACACCAGATTTTAGTGTTTATATCCAAATAATGAAGAAGTGTTATGTTTTCCCCTCTTTTCACTCATTAGTCACATCAAATGATTTTTGAAACATTTCAGAAATCACTGTTACAACTGATAAATTAGTAGTTCCAAATCTGAGACTTTTTCTCCAAAATGAATGTCATTGCAATTTTAGGTACTTGATTTTTGTTTTGTTTTATTTTTCTCCTCAGATTATAGATATTCTTTTGCTCTTTTTCCAATACTTGACTTGTGAATCACTTTTATGTGGAAACAACGCAATTATGTATGATTAAAAGGAATATAAGGTTACTTCTAAGAAAATAATTGTACCAATTAGTTTAACATTTTATAAACAAGGAAACTGAATTAACAGGATTTTAACACCTACTAGAATAGCTTTTCTGACATTTTATTAGGAATTGCTGAAGACAGGAAACTGGCTGTTAGTAAAAGTTAAAGCAGGTCCTGAGACTGACACACTGTGAATAGAAATTTGGAATGTAAGGCCTTGGGTTCAGTAAAGAAATAAAAACTGACTATTATCTATTATGTAATCCAATCTCTTGCTTGGAACATGTCTATAAAGAAGAGAGAATTAATAGAGGTGAAAGAAGTTGCAGCATGTTCTAGTGCATCGTGCATGTATAGACAGTACAGTTAGGATAAATATGCCATGCTTCTGCACAATTCTATGAGAAGCAAGATTTGCACTAATAGTGGTTGGACAAGATATTATGTTGGCTTCTAGTACTATGGACAACCACTAGGAAGATAGCAAGGTAGAAAGTATTAATTATTAAATCTGTGATATAATTCAGGTATAAAAAAATAAGATAAGCAAAGAGTTACACTCTCTTAATTCACTGATTGGAGACATCTGCTATAATAATGTCTGTAAGTATAATATCAAGTATGCACCTTGTATGACACCAAAACATGATGAAAACAGTTTGTAATGTATTAATTTATTGAATCTGTCTTGTCAATTTGTCTTGAAACGGCCTCATTGCTATCTGTTCTTCAATAAAAAAAAAAAAGAAAAACTATGAGGGAAAAAAGGAAACAATAGAAAGAAAGCTTTTGTAAATAAGGAGAGAAAGAGGGGCTGAAGGGAGGGGAGAAGAATGGTAAAAGAAAGAATCAAGCTGTACCATTTGTACAGGTACAAATTCCCTATGATGAATATGATCGTTACATGTACATAACTGATACACTTAATAAAAAAGAAAAGAAAAAAATCATTATGGATGGATGTAGGTAGATAGTCATAAAATTATACAATTGGATCCATAGGAAGACAATTAAAATTACTGATCAGGAGATAGCTATCGTTTACTTCTTGCAGTAAATACTATGTCTGATTGGACAAATATAATACCTTATCTATGTGTCTGGAGTCATTGGATAAGTGATTCAGTGTGGAAGCAAAGCACATCGCTCTGTATGATGCAGTCACTGTTCCTGCAGTCTTTGTTCTCTACTAGGAGAGGTCTTTATTTTTTAGTATTTTAAAATTAAATTTATTAACAAATAGCAGAAACAAAGACAAAAAGAGTAACAAGGAACAGTGGACATGATACAGAGTTTTAAAACAAGAATAAAATTGTAACAATGGTTGTTAAAAAATTAAATTAAATTAAATTTATGGGTACAATTTAGATGTACATACCGATTGGATTCATCATACGTAATTTGTACATGTATATGATTTACTTTGATTCCTATTTTTCCCAATCACTTCTTTTCCTTTCTACCCCTTTTCCTATCCTTATTTGCAAATCTTTGTTTTGTTTTTATTCTACTTTTAACATTTTTGTTTCTTTTCTCTTCCTTCCTTCCCCCCAATTCCTCTTTTCTTTGAATAATTTCTTCCAAATTCATAATGTCTGTTGTATATTTTTGTCCTTATTTAGTCTTTCCATTTCAGTGTCAACATTTTATTTTAAAGGGTCATCTTTATTATTATGCCAGAACTTGAGCCAAGCAGCCTGAGAATTGAGCCTTGTTCCTCACAACCTCTGGTATATATAAAAAAAAAATATATATATATATATATATATTTTTTTTTTTTTTTTTGAGACAGGGTCTCACTATGTACTTCAGGCTGGTCTTAAGCTCACTGTGTAGCTCAGGCTGGTCTTAAACTCACAACAATCCTCCTGCCTCAGCCTCCCGAGTGCTGGGATTACAGGCATGCACCACCATGCCCGGCCCTTAGAGATATTTTAAACTCACACTTTTATGAGTTATCCTTCCCTTTTGTCATCTTTAGTATAATTTTGGTATAAGGAAAGTTTGAGGTCACAATGATAAGTCCATTATTTTTTGATGTTTGGCTGAGGTACGCTGCTTTCAAAGAAATTCGTTTTTAGGAGCCATCTTCTAAGTTATATATAATCTTTTTAAAAGATCTTTAAACATTTAAATTTCAATTTAATGATTTTATCAAAGCACATTCATTTTTCATTTTAAGATTTATTGTCTTTAAATACTTACTGTGTTACATATAACAAAATACAGATCAATATAAAAAAGGGATTGGTAAAATACAATTTGTGAGCAAAATCTTCCCCACAACTTATAAATAAAGTTTTATTGGTACATAACCATGCTTACTTATCTTGATTTTGACCACTTTCATGCTACAATGGCAGAGCAGAGTAGTTGCAACAGACATGATTTTATCTGTGAAGCCATGAGTGTTTATCAGTTGGTTCTTCATAGGGGAAGTTTCTACTCCTAATCTATAACTGTTGTATATATTTAAAAACCTATTGAAATTAATAATTTGATTACAAAGTCTATAAAGTAGTGCTGATGAGTTTTTATATTTTAGTAGTGCATTGGTGAGGTTGGTGTGCCAAGAAAACACACACACAATTGAAATCAAGTAAAAGCATATAGTCTTCCAAATGTGGAGAGTTAAGGAGAGAAATCGGAAAATTGTGTTTACCCAGGAATTCCATATGCTTGAGTTTTACGTGAAAATGGGACTTTTAAATGGATCATTATATAATGTTCTAAGTCTAAAGTCTTTGATCTGTTTTGTAAGTCCCATGGCAGGCCCATAGTCTTTCTGACAGCCTCTTTCACAATAAGATGTTAAAAGGAAACGATTAAGTGAATGTTGTCATAGTACAAATGGAAGTAAAGAATATGTCTGCTGTTGACTTAAAGTGACTTGCTTGTTCACTTACCTTTTCCTGTCCTTATTGAGCCAGTGGGAATAAGTTTAAAAAATAAGTTCAGGAATGGTGGCACATGCTTGTAATTCCAGAATTTTAGGAGGCTGAGGCAGAGCTATGGTAAACTTAAATCCAGCCTCAGCAACTAAATGACTTAACAAGACCTAGCTTCCAAAACAAAACATTTTTTTATAGGGCTGTGGATATAGGTTAGTATGAAAACCTTGGGTTTAATGCTTTGTACTGAGGGAAACAACATAAAAACAACTGAAACTACAATATTGGTTTTCATATGTTTCTGTTACAGTTACAAACTACAGCTCTCCTTTGCATTTTCAGAGTAAAATAATGACTGGCTGCTTATTTTACATATGTCTAGTCGTGGTTTATCCACCGTATATTTTCCCTCAATACCTCCAATTTCACAAGGAGGAGGCATCTTAAAGTTTAGTGAGCAGGAAAAAATCTAAGTAACATATAGATACAAGAATAAGAAAACTCCCTGAACATCTACACCATTAAGGCCAATTGTGTCAGTGGTATTGCACTGAAAGCCATCTGAGGCTGTGCTTCACTATTCCTTTCCTCCAGGATGTTTCTGTTTTAGAACCAGCTGGCTGTGAATAAAATCCCCTTAAAAAAGAGCCAACTTAAACCTCTTTTCCTTTAAACTGTGAGTATTCAGTGCTGTGTCTTATAGTAGTGAAGTTAATGCATGAAGAGGACATTCACTCCATAAATTTCTGGGGACTGTGCTACAGTCATGGAGTATAGGCTGCCTGTGCTTGAATTGATGGCTACACCCTCTGGCCTTACTGCTTGCTCTCCGCTGAAAATCACTTCCCAGTCTCTGAAGGATGGGGACTTTTTCTTTTGCTACCAGTGCTATCTTATTGTTTTCTTCCTATTACTGTTCCTTGCTAAATTCAGTTTTTAAAAGTCCTAGTTGGGTCATGTTTTAGTTTGTGATGGGATGATCCCCCCAACACACACACACACACACACACACACACACACACACACACACACACAAAGCCTCATGGGGTCAGGGCACAGACTTTTCAGAGATGACTGGTTCTAAAATGATTAATTCATGGTCCAATGCTGGGATTAAGGGTGTGAGCACTACACCTGACCTATGGCAGAGAGCCTGTGTACAGCATAAGGGACAGAAAGAGGCTGTCCCTCTCCTGTTTGGTCCTGTTAATTTTGCTGCCTACGGACACAAACCCTTGGCCCTCTACCAAATGCCACCCTACCTTGTGGACTAAAACCCCTACAAACTGCAAACTAAATACACCTTAGCACCTTTGATCATAGATGTTAAACATTTTGTCTTAGCAATGAGAAAAAAGTAGCGAAGACAGGTTCTAAAAGGGCCATTTTAACTTCTGACTCACCCACTGTCTTCTAGAAATGCATGTTTGCATTGTGGTTGTTCAACACACAGATGAGGTAATCTTGTGACTCCACCCTTCCCTACCTTGCAGGGCCTTCCAAGGCTTCCATTGCTGTTATCCGTGCCTGCTGTTGTCTGACTTCTACCTTCTGAAGTTCCATTTAAAGCTGAGTGTATCTAAATGAAGGGAACCAGAAATGTTTAATATTTGGGACAGATTCTGAAATATTTACATGAACACATGAGATATCTTAGATACGGGTCCTTAGTGTAAACACAAGATAAATTTAAATTTCATATATACCTTGTAAATATAACCTGAAGATAATTTTAAACAATATTTTTAGTGCACCTGTGCTCTGAGTATGACCAATGATATGAGATTTGGCATGGCATTTTCTACGTGTAGTGGTTTGTAAATGCCTAAAAAATTGTAGAATTTAAAGTTTTGGAATAAGGATCTCAACTTAAATCTGTGATGTCCTAGCACAGAACAATTTTATTTATATTTATTCCACGTCAGTTCTGGACTTCTATCTACCAGCCTGCTGGGCTGCTACAAGGTAAGTGCCTTTTGACCATGCTTAGGAGCATTTCTTCTACCCATCCAATGGTAAATGATCTTAGTTGATTTTATTTATACAAAGTGGTGTTTTAGGAATAAAAAAGGTTTCTAACCTGAGATATGTTCTTCTGGTGGAGATAGATACCTGGGGGCAATGCCTCAGGAGGTAAGTACAGGCCATCTGTGCTAGTGGGACTGAGGTTTTCTCTAAATGCAATATGAGAAGCTGTTCACTGGGAGGTGTGAAGACACATGGCTGAGAGAACAGTAAGGGAAAGTCCTGCCAGAGTTTTGTCTGATGGAGGCCTCAGAGGATAAAAACAAATTGGAATAGAGGAGTGGTGGCCAAGACTCCTTTTCTTAAAAAGCAATGATGAATTTGTGTGTTCATGTGTGTATGTGTGTATGTGTGTGTATGTGTGTGTATGTTTGTGTGTGTGTGTGTGTGTGTGTGTGTGTGTGTGTGTGTGTGTGTGTAGGCTGACTCAAAGAACAAGAGCCAGGTCTATAACAACGTTTCTGTGCAATGAAGCCCTGGGAAGAGAGCACAGGTTTTGAAATGGAAGGGTTGAATTTTGGCTCCACCTTTCCTCCTTTGTGTGATTTTTGACCAAGTCATCTCAAAGGGCTCATGTTTTTTAAAGGAGCCTAGAAATATCTCTGTGGTGGGCTTCCTGGAAAGACTAAGGGCTTGGCATGAGTAGGTGCTCAACCAACACTAGCTTCATTCCTTCTGCTATGTTAATAATTTCATCCATAGTCATTTTTAGTGCCCATGTCAGTGCACTTCTGCCTTTTCTTCACACTTGGATTTTTGGTGCTTCAGTAAGTGCCTTCTGTATATTTCTGAGTCTCAAGTAACACTCTGCTCCCTATATTCAGTAAAAGCTCTATTAATGTTTCCATTTCAAGTTGCTGGAGGTCTTGTTGTTTATTGGATGCTGTCAAAACCTTCCTAATCTGTGTGTAGTCCCTCATGATCACAGTATGCATCCAGACGAATGTAGGGGAGCAGTTGTTGCATGTGGATATCAGCTTTTGCTATTGGACATGGTAGAGAGTGGAGATAGGACAAAGGGACCCAAGAATGTAAACATAAAAGCTTTTGCTTTTGAGACTCAGCTTTTTCTATTATTCCCTTTCACTTAGAAAATGGAATGCTGAACATGGTAGTTATTTTGACTTCCATAAAGGATGCTTCAAGATGTTTTTGCTGTTTGGTTTGAGGGAGCAGCAGCTTACACATGCTTCTAAGTAGCTTGTTAGTTTACAATGAGACAGATTTCTACCTCAGAGAACCAAACCCAGAATGACTGGTGATGGTGAGTATTTACTGAAAGCACCATGGTTATAATGGTGGGATTTTGTGGAGGAGGCCTGGGGGAAGGAAGCATTTTGGTATGGTTGTTGGAAGCAATGTTGGTTAGAAATAAGACGCATTAACCCATTTGGATTAGAGAAGGATATGCTAAATACTTAGAGGGCTTCCTTCACATTTTGGGTGTGTTTATAATGACAAAGTCTTTTTTTTTAGCACACCAGTAACTGGAGGTCAAATTTAGCCCAGTAAAATGTGTGTCCAACGTACAGGTATATGTTGGATCTATTCCTTTCTTGACTAAATTTGTTTTCAAGTTCTAAGTTTGTTATAGTGTTTGGAAAGAAGACTAGAAAACTGCATGTTTGAAAACAATGGACATTCTATGCTGTAACTCAGCTCTAGCTTCATATAAGTGGGGAGGAAAGTTAATAAGAGAGTTTTATTCTTTCTTTCTTTCTTTCTTTCTTTCTTTCTTTCTTTCTTTCTTTCTTTCTTTCTTTCTTTCTTTCTTTCTTTCTTTCTTTCTTTCTTTCTTTTGGCTGAACCAGGGGTTGAACTCAGGCCCTTGTGTTTGCCAGGGAAATGCTTATTCCACTGAGCCCCCTCCCTGGCCCGGTTTTACTCTTTCTTGCCTCTCTTTGGTAATTACTTCACCTCTATAAAATGAAAGAAAAGAACTAAAGATTGAATAACTTGAAGGGCATAACCATAGCTCACGGTGAATAATTATCAGGACTATAAGTGACTGAAAAACTGGAAGAACATTTGGAATGACACCACTGTACCTTTGAGTGGCATTTTCAATGTTATAGAAATTTGAGGATCCTTTCTGAGTGCCAACAAATCACAGTTGGATGGTGAATCCTGAAAACAGAGTTTCCACACAAAAACTTCTGGGTCCCACACTCCAGTTTCTATAATCCTGTGCTGAATCTCTCCTATGGTCTTCTCTTCATTTGCTTCATAGTAGATTCCACTTTCAGGAAAAGTGCCTCTTAAGAGGATAGTGTGGAAGAGGTTTGCTGTGTTCACTAAACCCCTTTCTTCTTTGGCATTCAGCTGAAGTCTTTCCCAGCCACCAGCTTCTAGGTGGAGCTGTAAGATGGTACTAGAAAAAATGACATGTGACTCTGATCATGAAAAAGTTCTGTACCACGCAATGTGTCTTTTTTCCTCCCCATTCTTTGTAGGGGGTTGGTGCCAAAGCAAACTCACAGTGAAGACAAAGTAAGATACACGCAGCCCAGGAGAAGCTCAGATCCCTGAGTCATCGTGGGAAGAGACTCACGCAATCAGTGGCTGAGGCTTTGCATTTTACACTGTGGGAGAAAAACTTCATGTCAGGCCACTTGGAATGAGGGTTGTGACTAGAGCAGTACATTTATCTTGCCTAATACATTAAGCCACTCACACCACTCTCTTTGTGAGCGTTCATTGCTCATCAGTTCATCTTTAAAGCAGGTGACTCATAGTTCACTTAACATGAGGAAAGTTCTGAAACTATTAGATGGTTAGGAATCACAAAGCCCCTTTTATTCCTGGGTATTTGGTTTAGTTTCTTTTGAGACTGGTGGATTAGTCAGTAGTTGTGGAAGCCACTATATGAGGTTCAGCATAATCCATCGTGGCAGGAAGGAAATAAGGTAGCTTAGGTTTTTAATTCAGGTACCTTGATGTCCAGAGTTTTATGCTTTGCTGCCAGGTACAGCATAAATGATTTATTGTCAGTGATGGCTAATATTCTGAAGTTTATGAATTTTTAAAGTATTTCTTTTTGAAATAATTATGGATACAGAGAAAATTATAAGGAAATGTACAGAAAATTTCCATGGACCTCCACCTCACCTTCCCCCAGATTAACATTTTGTTTAATTATAAAACAATGTGAAAACTGCAAAATTGACATTAGGCACAGTCTACAGAGCTAATGTGATTTTGTCACTTGTGCATGCATGCTTTGTCAGTTATGCATGTGGCTGCGTTGTAGTTGCATGGGTTTCAATTACATGTATGTTCAAGAACCTACCAATCATGATAAAGATGCAAAATTGTGGTATCCTGAAAGGACTTTCTCATGCTCATCCTCTATAACCACATCTAAAATCTAATCCCCCCCCACTCTTGGCAATATTAATATGCTCTTCCTCTCTCTAACAGTGTGATTGCTTGTAATTGGCATCAAGCTTTTTTTTTTTTTTTTGTATTTTAAGGAAGGGTCTATAGGGTGTTCAGGGTCTCACTACTAGATTGGACTCACAGTGATCCACCTGTTTACAGCCTCCCAAGAGCTGGGATTATAGGCATACGCCACCACACCCAGTCTCAATTGCCATCTCAGTACACCCTGGGGGGTGGGGCTGGCAGGCAAACCTAGGGATCAAATTCCCAGCCCCTGCACCTGCTTGTAGGTACTTTAATCAGCTGAGCAATTTGGCCAGCCCAGAATCAAGCTATTTGGTATTTGGGGATTGACTCTCACCATTCAGCATACTTCTCTTAAATTTGTATTAGTTAGGGTTCTTCAGATAAACAGAACAGATATGAAAAGCGATAGAGAAAAAGATTGTGAGTGACTGGCTCATGTTATTTCAGGTGCCAGGAAACCCCACAGTCTCCTTCTGTAAGTAGGTGTCTGGGGAGAGCTGATGGTTTAGTTCTAGTCCAACTGAAGGGTCTGAGAACCACTGAAATGGAAGGCAAAAGTCTGAAGCTGAATCTAAAGATCCAAAGTCAAGGTGCCTCAGTGCCCATGCACAGGAGATAGGGACCCCATATCAAGCAAAGAGAAAGAATCAATCCTTTTCAATCTTTTTGTTATTTAGCTGCCTTCTCATATCACACTGGTGACAGGTGAACCCACTTTATATATGTACCAATTCCAGAACTAATCTTGCTGAAGCATATCATGGACATAGAAATAATATGTTTTCTTTTTTAAAAAATCAATCTGTACATTTCTTAGCCTATGAAAGTTAAGACTTAAAAATTAGCCATCAAAATTCCAGGGATAGGACCAGTGAGATAGCTCAGAAGACTAAGTATCTGCTTAGGCAAGCACAGGGACTGGGGTTCCTCTGGCACCACATGCCTCACCAGCCCCACCTGGGCACACTGAGCAGGCCATTGAGACCAGATATGCATGCCTATAATCCCAGCACTGAGAGGCTGAAAACAGGAGGATCACTATGAGTCTGAGCTGCATAATGAGACCCTGTGCCAAATACAAAAATAAATAAATAGATAAATAAATTTAGGCATTGCCACTTTGAACCCATAAAATTCTTAAACCAACAATTCTCCAAATAAAGACAAGAAAGGGATAATTCTACCTAATAGGATACAATTATCCTGTGTGCGACAAAAATACACTTAACTCTTCCCCACAAAGAAGGCTATAATGTTTTTGTGATAATTATTTTTGTCCTAATAGCTCCTTAATTGTATTTTATTATTTAAAATTAAGGGCCAGGGAGATAGCTCAGTAAAATAAGTGCTTGCCTGGCAAGCACAAGATCCTGAGTTCAATCCCTGGTAGCTAAAAAAATTAAAAATTATTTTATATCTTATGGCTATATACAAAGAAATGAGAAAAAGAAAACTATTTGCCATATACACATATAGTTATTTTTACTGGGTGGAATAATCATATCTTTTATTCTTGGAGGGCCTTGCAGACCTCCCTATATTGGGTTGTTATAATCCCCCAATGTCTTTAATCATTAGGGTATTACAGTACTATTAAGAGATGTGCTAAAGGATCTCTTATATTCCTGAAAGATTCTTCCTTACCTCACTGTAGAATTATAGTCCAATCTCTCCTTTGTAATTTGGATCAATCATTCCTGGTAATGCAACTCCCTTCTTTTCCTGTTGACTAAGGGGTCAACAGAAGGGACAAGGTGGCAGTATTATCTCTAAGTTCAGTGGAATCATAATTGTGTCTCTTGGTGGAGGAATTTATCCCTCTGGAAGTAAGACCTCTAGGCCAGCAGAACATACGGTTGAAAGAACAGAAAGCAAACATTTGGGTTATAGAGAGTGATGCTACCCCCACTTCCACCCCTTGTTTGCTGGACCTTTGAGTCTCAACAATGAGAGATAGAGCCGTATACTGGATGCTGGTTCAGAGCATGCACCACCTCTTGGTGAGCCTGACCCCAACCCTACAAAGTATTACCATCTAACTGAGTCTTCAAAAGGCCATTCTACTGTTCTACACAGCCAGCTGCTTCAGGATGATGAGGACCACACTAAACTCTATAAGCTCTGAGTATGGCCCAGAGTGACAGTCCAGTTGCTATTAAGTAAGTTTCTTGGTCAGAGACAATATTGTGTGGCCTATCATGTTGATAGATAAGGTGCTCTGTAAGTTCATGGGTGAGATTTTTGACAGAGGCATTGCATGAAGGGAAGGGAAATCCATATTCACAGTAAGTACCTATTCCATTAATATAAAATGCTGCTTGTTCTATGATGCACATTTGTCATCAGTTTGTTGGGTGATCACTTCAAGATGTGATAGAGTTTTTAGGATTTTGGAGTACATCTGTGCCATTGTCCATAGATTACTCTTCTTTTGAGAAACAGAATTTGGCCCATAACTGGATGTTGGTAGTGACTGAATACTTACCATGGGATGTCAAGTCATCAGGTGATCTAATCTGGTCATCATATACTGAGTGTTGTCTGACCAATTAAGCCAGGTTGGGCATGCACAGCATATTGTACCATCAAGTGGAAGTAGCATACAGATGACTGGGCCTGAGCATCTGGACTGGGCTCCAAGCACAAGTCCTGTTTTCCCTTGCCACTTCTGGTACTGTGACTGCACAAATAGTCTGGACCTGTTGCAGAGTTTTCTTCTGTTCTGGACCCTATTCAAAACTAGGGATTGTTCAGTCACTCAGTAAATGAGCTAGAGCAACTCATAAAGCAGGAATACTATAGCTTCAAAATCCAGAGAGATACGGCTCTTTCCTATCTGTATGAGGAACTTGATTCCTTGTTTGTGGTAAGGAAACTTAAAATCTATTCCTTCAGCAATTCTAAAGGATGTAATTTATTCTTAGTAAAGACATTCATTATGTTGTATAACAGCTCTCTGTCTTACTTTTCTTTCATCGCTGGGACAAAATGACCAACACTCAAAATTAAGAAATGAAAGCTCACAGCTTGTGGATTTTTCAGTCAATAATTAACTGGCTCCAAGGTAGGGTGGAATGGTCATAGGGGCGATAGTTCAAGGCAGCAGAAGACAGCATAAAGGTGGGGATGGAAATGCCCTTACCACCAGGGCAGGTATAGGGCTCACATCATCTCTCTGCCCCCTTGAGAGGATGAGGATATTTACCAAATGAGGACTTGGCCCCCTCCGAAATTACTTAAACTTTGAAGCTTCTCCAGTTGACATAATGGATGACCATTACAACACCCTAGAGCATCAACAGCTACCTAAGCTAAGTGCATGTCTTCTACACCCCAGGATGTAGAGCTGCTGAGTTACTTAGATAAGTTTGTGAACTTCTCAAGTTGACACAATTACAGTCTCTTAAACTTCGAAGCTTCCTATCATCTGACCAATACTCCCCAAACCCTACGAGTTCCCTTTCCCACTTACTCTCTGTTAATCACCTTTCTGTTCCTGTCACCTGATCTTTTAAGACTCTCTATATATGTAAGTTCATATGGTATTTGTTGTTCTTTGTCTGGCTTACTTCATTTAACACAATAGCTCCCAAGTTCAAATGAAGGATATTCTTATTTTTAAAGACCAAATAGTATTATACTAGCCTACCATATATGCACCATACTATGTATGTACTACATTTTCTTTACTCATTGATCCATTAAAGGAGAGACAGGAGGGGTCCCAGATGGGTTAATAGAATACATTAAATAAAATGAAGAAACTTTTTGCTTGTTTATCTTTGGAGGAGCTTGGGCCTTTGCCTTTGCCTTTAGATAGACATTCCCAGTTCCTTCAGGCTTCCACACAGACCCTTCATCTCCTGACCTGGCCTCAAACAGACTCTACAGTGAGCTCCAATCCTATGACCTTTGACCGAATCCTTTGGCTCTCAGCAGCAGTTTGCCTCTTGTATTTCAACTCTGATTCTGCCGGCAGCCTTTGTAAGCCTGCCTTGTAAATCCTTTATATATCATCTATATTTTATGTTAAATATGTTTCCCTTGTGAGCACTAACTGATACAGAATGTTAACCTATTAAATATTTTAGTTTGGTATAATCTCGTTTGTCTATTTTGCTTTTTGTTATCTGTGGTTTGGGGATCGTACCCCAAAAATTCTAGCTCAGATCAAAGTCATGGTGTTTATGCCTACGGCTTCTCACAGTAGTTTTACAGTTTTGCATCTTTTAGCTCTTCAGCTATTTTGAATTGATTTTTGTATGTGGAGTAAGATAAAGGTCCAATATCTTTCTTCTACATACAGATATCTAATTTTTCTGAAAACATTTTTGAGGAGACTTTCTTTTCTCCACTGCATGTTTGGGCACTTTTATCAAAAATCAACAAAGTATAAATGTATGGATTTATTTCTAGACTTTCTGGTTTGCTTTGCTGATCCATATATCTGTTTTAATGCCAGAAGCATACTGTTTCATTCTATAGTTTTGTGATGGATTTTGAAATTAGGTAGTGTGATTTCTCAAGCCTTGTTTTCTTTTACTTGAGCTATTCAGTGTCTTATGTGAATGCATGAAAATCATAGAATTTTTTCTATGAAAACTCATTTGAGTTATAAGGGAAATTGCATCATAGTTGTAGATCACTTTGGGTATGGACATCTTAACAATGTTAATTATTTCAATCCATAAACATGGGATATCTTTCCACTTAATTTTATCTTCTTCCAACTCCTTTCATCAATGAAAGGTTTCATTATATGGAACTTTCACCTCTTTCATTAAATTTGTTATTATATATTTTTATTGTTTTATAGCCAATACAAATGGAATTATTTTCTTAATCTCTTCTTTTGGAGAGTTTATTGGTAGTCTATAAATGATGTTGGTTGTGTATTAATTTTATGTCCTGCAACTTTACTGCATTTATTTTTTTTCTTACAGTTTTTAGGGTCTTAAAATCTCATTTATCTATCATCTATCTATCTATCTATATCTGATTTTGCTTCCTTTATAATTTGAATGCTTATTATTTCTTTGCTGACTGTTTTAAGATCTCTAGTTCTATGTTGGAGAGAACTGATAAGAGTGGGAATCTTTGTTTTGTCTCTAAATTTAAAGAAAATGTTCAACTTCTCACTACTCAATATGATGCCAGCTGTGAGTTTGTCATATGTGACTTTATTGTGTTAAATTGCATTTTTCTGCATCTAACTTGCTAATAGCTTTTAATTGTGAAAGAGTAGTTTTGCCAAATGTCTTTCTGGCATCTATTATATTGAGATGATGGTGGGTTTTTGTCCTTTATTCTGTTAATGTTATGTATGTTATATATGTTCAATTACTCTCCCATCACAGAGATACATACTTCTCAAGCATAGAGGCTGATATTTTTTGTAATGCTGTTTGTTACGGTTGATACACTGTGTGGCCTTGAGATGTTTAGAAGCTTAACTAAGTAACTCAGCTGGGGGCCAGATTCCTTACTTTGTAAATATCCACATCCTGTGCAAGAGGATCACAGAGCCATTGTATGAGCACTACACGTAGCTTTGGGGGCATAGTTGGCTTACAATAGAAGGAAGGAGCAGTGGCTTGTTCTCTGATTTGCTCTTGTTGCTTTTGCTGTTATCTGCTGTTTTGCACTGTTGCCTCTCACTCTGTTATAGTGCCTTGGAGCCAGATGATTATGGACTAAAACCTCCATAAATTTAGAGTCTTAATTTTAAGTGTTGAATATTTTGTCTCAGCAATGAGAGAAAAGTAACTAAGATAGAATTTGGTATCAGCAAAGTGGGGTCATTGCTATAACTATACCTGACCATGTAGTTCATGAGCCTTTGGAAATGTCTTGTGGGAAGAGTGTGGAAAGGTTCAGAGATGTAACCTGCAAGAGTAGCACTGGACTGCTTTAGGCTATTCGGTATAGTAGAGTCTGGTCAGAGCTCAGAAGACCAGAAGGCTGATGGAAATCCTATCACTGAAGTTCTGGCTTGGGAGGTTTCTTCTGAGAAGAAGGACTGCTAGATGATGTATGTTATGCTTGACAGAAAGTTTGTCTGTATTTGCTTATGCTGAGAGTTTGCCTGAGACTAAGATTAAGGACAATGAACTCATTAATCTGGCAGAAGAAATTTCAAGACAGTCAAATGTTGAGACAGTGGCATGACTATTGTTGGGGGCTTTAAGCTACATACATGTTGAGAATCAAGAGCAAAGACCCCAGCAAGATGATTTAAAATGTGAGCTTGGGAGCCGGGCATGGTGGCGCATACCTGTAATCCCAGCACTCGGGAGGCTGAGGCAGGAGGATTGTTGTGACTTCAAGACCAGCCTGAGCTACAAAGTGAGCTTAAGGCCAGCCTGAACTGCATAGTGAGTCTCAAAAAAGACTAAAAGAATAAAAAATAAACAAAAAAAAATGTGAGCTTGGCCAAATAGTAAGCTCCAGAATAGCTGTGAACTACAAACAGAGATGAGGAGATCTTGATTTCTGAGAAGGAACAGGGGATTAGAAAAGATGGCCTCAGGGTATCAAAGAAGCAATGAATCTTTAGCTTTTTCAGCCTATAAAACTGCAAAAATGAAAGATTTTTCTCTGAGAAGAAAGCTATCAGTCACTTTTTTCCAGAATGGTGGCAGCCACACCAGATTGCAGATAGATGGAAGCATAGAAAATTTGTTCTTATAAATTGGATTCAGGGTGCCCAGCAGTCCAGGCACTCAATACCTACAGGCCAGAGAGAGTAGCCATAAACCCTGGCTACTGCTCCAGGGGCAGCAGATCTTGGCACCATCCACATGACACTGGTTTTAGGTACATGTAGAGTTCAAGAGTTATGGAGTTAATTCAGAAGGTCTGATTCAGAAGGTCTTTGAGGCCAGGCAGTGTGTCCCTTAGAGGGCAACCTGAGAAGCTGTGAGTGAGAAGTCCGAAGTCCCCAGAAGTTTGCAAAAGTAAGGAACATGTATCATCTAAGTTAAGCTGCAAGAGGGAGCAAAGAGGGCCTAAGAGAGAAGTCATGGGAGTTCTAACCACTAGAAGTGCCATAGGGGTAGAGTCAAGCAAGCTCTTGAGAGCTAGCAATTTGCCACAGATTACTTCAGATGCTAGACATAGAACTACAGGAATTAATATTTTCCCTGCTAGATTTTGGACTTGCTTTGGTTTTCATTCCTTTGTATTCCCTTGTTTGTAACTTTTGGAATAAAAATGTTTATTTTGTGCCATTGAATGTTGGAAGAGTTTAAGTTTTTATTTGCACAGGGGCTTACAACTATACAGTTTGCCTTACATCTCTGAGGAGAGTTGGGAATTGGGTTTTTCAACAATGCTGAAACTGTTAAGATTTTGGCAACTCTTTCAGATGAATTAAATGCCTTTTGCATAAAGGGATGTGCATGAATTTTTTTTGGGGGGGGTTTCAGGAGTGAAATGTTACCATTCTAATGTAGTATAATGTTGATAGACTTAACAGTGATTCTTAAGGATTGTTAAATCAGTGTTATAATGTTCAAGTTGTAGAATGATAAGAATAAGCATGGTTTTGTATCTGGAAAGCGATTTAAAGAAATGTGTCTGTTAGCCAAGATGACAAGTGGTGGATTGTTGATACAGTGTGTCAACTTGAGAAGCTCAGAAGCCTAAGTAACTCAGGAGGGGGCTAGTGTCTTTACTCTGTAGACATCCGCATCCTGTTCAAGAGGAGGGCATGGAGATGGTGTAAGTGTTACACCCTGCCTGAGGTGGGTAGGTAGCTTGCTTGCAATATAAGGAAGGAAAGAAGCTTGTTCCCCATTCTGCTTCTGTTGGTTTGTTCTGTCATCTGCCACCTTGAACTGGTATTCCTGTGCCATGCTACCCTGCCTGAGAACCAACTGATTATGGACTGAGAACCAACTGATTATGGACTGAAAATTTCTCCCTTAATTTTGAGTGTTGAGTATTTTGTCTCAGCAAGGAGAGAAAAATAAGTAAGACACTATTGATTTCAATTTGCTAGTATTGGGTGAGGATTTTTTTTAAATTTAATATTATTTTTTTTCCTTTCATTTTATTGAAGTACATATGTCACTCAGACAGTTTCAAGACACCTTAACAATACAGATTCGATAAATTAATACATTGCAAACTGTTTTCATAACGTTTTGGTATTGTACAAGGTGCATACATGATATTATATTTACAGATATTATTTTAGCAGATATCTCTTATCCGTGAATTAAGAGTATAGCTGCTTACTTATTTATTATACCTGAATTATATCAAAAATTCAATAATTATTTTCCTAGTGGATGACCGTAGTACTAGAAGCCGACATAATATCCTGTCCAACCACCATTAGTGCAGATCTTGGCTCTCATAGAATTATGTAGAACCACAGCGTTATCTATCCCAACTGTACTGTCTATACACATACATCATGATTTTTTCTTTCTACACCCCTTCCTTTGTCTACACCTATCAAAAGTGGGCACTCCATTGACATTCAACTAACTTAGGTGCTTGAACTCAACAACACAATCCAACACCATCCAGCATTCTACAACCATAGTGAGTTACTCAAAGAAATTGTCGACCGTAGCCATTTACAGCTCAGCTTAATATTATGGCCTCACGATGTACACTTCATTTTTATACTTTTCTGCTGGATGGTTAAGACCTAGGTAGATCAAGACTTATATACCAACACATGAACTTTATATTTCCTATGTGGTCAGTGAAGTCCTCTCAGGGTTTCTCTTGTAGTCCTGTACATTATTCTGTAGTTCCTTTGTCTGTGTTTCCATGTGGATGAGTCACGGCCAATGCTTGAACAGTATGCTCTCTTTGAGAGCTTGAGAGAAAGTTTTCTCTTCATATGACTCTCCCCAGGCATACTTTAGAACTTCAATCTCTTTCCTCTGTGGCTCCATAATCTCCTTGTTCAGAAAATTTGGAGCTCACCTGAGTTTCATGATGTTGCAGTACAGGTTCTCCTATGTCCTGAGTCTTTGCTGACCTTGAAAGGCTAGGGCCAGAATGTTGGCTGGCCTTGTGGCTCTTCTATTTTTCCAACTCTGACTTGTAATCTTAGGTTGTTAACCATCCAGAAGAAAAGCTGATTAGTATCCTACAGCATATGCCATTCACTTTGCCTTATCTGACTCAATTGATTTTACTTGTTGTACATTTCCTTTTGTATTTCTGCTTTTCGCTTGTAATACTAGGGAGACTATACAATATTTACACATGTGTGGCAGGTTTATTTCACTTATGAGTATATGTTCAAGTGGCATCCACTTCAGTATAAATGCTTCAAACTTATCATTCTTAATAGCTGAGTAATACTCCATTATATAGAAATACCACATCTTTTTCAGCCATTCCTCATGTGATGGACATCTTGGTTGTTTCCAAGATTTTTCTATCACACATTGCGCTGCTATAAACATAGGTACACATATATCTCTATGATACATGGCATGTAGAAAGCCATGTTTTCCAGCACCATTTGTTAAAGAGGCTATCTTTCTTCCAGTGAGCTTGTGTAGCCCCTTTGTCAAAGATAAACATAGGTACACATATATCTCTATGATACAATGTATCCAGATCCTTTGGGAAAACTCCCAAAGTAGGGGGATAGCGGGCTTGAATGGGATTTCTAGTCCTACTCTTTTGAGGAGTCTCCACACTGACCTCCACAATGGCTGTACCAGTCTACATTCCCACCAGCAGTGGAGAAATGTTCCCTTTTCCCCACAACCTCTCCAACATTTGTTGTTGGTTGATTTCCTTATGATAGCCATTCTTTCTGGAGTGAGATGATATCTCAGTGTTGTTTTTATTTGCATTTCACGAATGGCTAGCGATGTGGAGCATTTTTTCATATATTTGTTCGCTTCTTTAATTTCGTCCTCTGAGAAGTGTGTATTCATCTCAGAT